>CAIGRO010137649.1:0-29575 GCA_903798355.1 Fraxinus baroniana
TAATGGATGATCTTCCTGAAGGACAGCTCAAAAATATTGTAAATTATGTTGAAGATATGGCTGAAATAACAGCTAGGAGTGCTGATTCCATTGGAGATTTAATTGACAAGGTACACCTAATTGTTCCTTAAATAATAAACATCATTTTGTCTTAGTCTTGCTTCAATAGTTTTTGATTAATATTTTTAAGGTATCGAGTTTAGACACGTGATTTCATAGGAAAAAGATAGTTGACGTTGTACACGTGAATGATACTTTCAGTAGTAGTTCGATGAATTTAAGCCTTAATTTCAACTTGTAATTTGCCAATATCGAGTCACTAAACATATTTATAATTTTGCAGCGCTTCGTCTGAATTTGTTAGTTTAGTAAACTAAAATATTATGACATTTTTTAGTATTTGCATCCATGTTAGATTTATTTTTATAATGTCATTGTCAATGTCCATGTTATTTCGTATCTCAAGTTAATAAAGTTGGACGGAGTGACCTTGATTCAAACTAAATTATGCCCCTGTTTGGTACACATTTAAACTTTCATTCTCATTCTTTTACTTATTTTCAACCACACATTCTTCAATAAAATAATATTTTTCATCACATCAATAACTTTTCCTTCTTTTTCAACAACACATTTTCCATTAACCTACTATTCGATAATACATTCTTCCAAAATAATGTTGCTCGAACACACCCTATAAATTATTGTAACAAAATAAAATTGAGTGAAGTCTACAAATAATTCACAATTATTAGTCAATTTTCCTCGCTAATATTAAATTCATATCAAATGACAATGGTATGTAGTCCATTTTCTTCTTTGGGTTCCAATTTTATTTATTTATAGGCTCCTAGGTTGAACTTGTATGTACCATTTAATGACTTAAAATTAAATGTGCAGGTTCAAGAAGCAGAGGATCAGGTGGAGTCCTTTGTTGAATCTCTTGATGATGTAGCCAGAAAGTCTCCCACAGAAGCAAATTAGAGAATGAAATAAGAAGATTATAATTCATCCACTCAATAATTTGAGTAGTTAATTGTAATAGATTAATTAGGATTAGTAAATACAATTTTTCCTTCGTTATTTTTCTCCAAATGTCGCAACCCTTTGACTTTTCTTTTTGTTTGAATCTTCATATTGATTTGTTGAGTTAATTCGTTATTTCAATATGGCAGTTGTGTGGCGCGTGTGATGTTTCGGTTGTTTCTCCGCAGGTTTTGGGCCTTGTTATTTCCGTTCTGGATACCCCTATTTTGATATGTTAAGGTGCAAATCAATAATTTCAGTAAATAAACTAATTATTTTAGTTATTCTTTAAAAATTAACATATAAGTAGTAGTCTCTGTAAACAATTGGACGATGAAAAATACATTTAAATTTGATAAATTTTTATATGTTGAAAATGTATACAGAAGATTTGCATAAAATTAATCATCTTTAAAAGCTCAAATCGACCCTGTTTGGAAGCAATTGTTTTAGAATTTTAAGCAATAATATATCCGTTATTCAATGTCCGGTCCTTGAAATTCTGAAACGAATTGATTTCCCCTCTCTAATTTATGCGTGATTGATTACTTTAATACCCATTTATAAAAATCCCATCTACACTACATCATGGTACAAAGGGTCTTTTTGGTAATATCTTACCTGCAGCCTCAATCAATTATAACAGTTACTTGACACCATATATTGCACAACAGTTGAATTTCTGATTAAAATTTGGAGCCCGTTTGGTATCGATTAAAATTCAATTAAAAATGAAAATATAGTCGTTATTGAGTCCCACTCGTTTAATAAAAATCAACAATAACAGCTAATTTTTCAATTTTAATCCCATTTTAATCTCTACCGAAGCTCCAAGACAAGCACTAATTTTAGGGGTTAATTCCCTAAATAGTCACTGAACTTTGCCAAAAGTTCCCAAGAGGTCACCAAACTTCAAAACTTTCCTAAATAGTTACTGAACTTTGCAAAATGTTCCCAAAGATCACTAAATTTCAAAACTTCCCTAAATAACCACTGAACCCACTGAACTTTGCCAAAACTTCCCTCAATAGTCACTCAACTTTACAAAAAGTTCATAGGGAGTCATTAAACCATTGATGTATGGAGTCCCAATTTGTGAAGTTTGGTGACCTCGTGAGTATTTTTGGCAAAGTTCAATGGCTATTTAGGGAAGTTTTGAAGTTCGGTGACCCCTTAGGAACTTTTTGCAAACTTCAGTGATTATTTAGGAAAGTTTTGAAGTTTGATGACCTCTTGAAAACTTTGGGCAAAGTTCAGTGACTCTTCAGGAAATTAACTCCTAATTTTAGCGAACGGAGAATTGAATAGTTTTCATGAATAGTTTATATTTGCCGATAAATGAAAATAAGATTATATCCATTTATGCACATTAGAAAGTACCCAATGAATAAAAGAAATCCTAAGGCCATGTTTGATACCGATAATTTTCCATGGAACGAAAATATTTTTCATTTTCCTACTTTTTACTTGTTTGATTGTAAAAATTTTACTTGGAATCTCACGCGCTTCTTTTCCTTCAAATGAATGAATTTGTTTTCATTTTGTTTTTGTGGATTTTTTATTTTTCAGCTTTTTTAAAATTTTTTTTTTATAATTGGGAAAAATTTAGACACAAGTAAAATTTTGTATCATTTTTATTGATAATTTTCATGCAAAACAAATCCAAACGAATGATATTCGGTATGAAAATTTTAAATTTTAAATTTTAAATTTTATTTATTTATTTTTTTTGCAATTGAAACAAATTCTAGACCCAATGGTAGAAAAAATCATTACTTTAATGCACAATTTTCATAAAAAAATAAAGTCCCACGGACACCAAATTTTCAATATTTTTCATGTAAAAAATTATACCAATCAAATACAATTAATTACAATTCTCAGTAAAATAATTTATAAACAATTCAATTATCTGTAATTCATTTTCTTTTCACTCATTTTTCATATTTGCAATTAAACGGACACTAATGGTACAATTTAGAACTATCGGATTCTTAAATTTCCATTCAATCCATGCATCTTTGAAAATATTTACATTTCAAATTCACGTTGAAGTAATTTTAAAAAAAATTGGAGCTATAACATCTCACTAAAGAATGAATTTACGGAGGACATAAGACATGAGAAATTCTATAGATTTTGTTCAATGAGATCAATCGTTTGTATTATAAATAATAAAGCCACGCTTGATAGTTGATACACTTTGTTCGTCATTCTAGCCTACTTTCGGGGATGATTATTAATTACTTTTTAGGCGGAATAGCGGCGAAAATTCTGAAATATATAAATAACAATAAAGCATTGATTGGTTTTCATTATTTTCAAAACATATTTTTCTCTTTCTTTCAATCACATTCTTAAATAAAATAAAATTATACGCAAACCTAAATCTTTTTCTCATTTTTTAAACATACATTCTCAATCAATCTACTATTCTAAAATACATTCTTGGATTATAATGTGGCTCAAATCGACTTTAATGCTTTATTTGGCATCAATTTTTTAAAACCTACATTTTTCTCCACTCATTTTTCATCACATATTTAATGGGACATGTATCGGCAGAAAAAAGACCATTACATCTGAAAAGTAGGACAAATTCTCACTTTTATCAATTTTTCAAACAAATATTTCATCCATTTTTATCTAAAAATTTAATTTTTATTCAAACTAAACATGAACTAAATAGTAGTATCATGGTAACTCCCTAAAAGCCAAATTTGGACCGTTGCAATGGTGAAATTGGACCGTTGTTTTAGACAAATTTTGCAGGAATTCTGACATGGCAACAGGCATTTTGAATCATTTTATGGCAAAATGACCTTTTTGTCCTCTACATTTAGATCCTTTTGCATGATGGAAAGACATTTTTCACATTTCATTTGTAAGAAGTCAATTTTTGCTGGCACACAAGAATCCAGTAAGCAATGGTCCATTAATCAATTGGCATTGGACAAAAAGCTCCCCCTGACATGTCCCTAAGTACCTTTTTTTTATTTTTTTGGTTATTGTTTCTTTTAATAATTTGGCGAATCCTTTAAGAAAGAAAATCGTGCGAACTTAATCATCGTTGCTGCTAATTCCAGCAAACTAAAGTCGCCTTATGTACATTCAAAATCGCAAAGCTTAAAACGCGTTACTATTAATAAATGCCATTACGAATCAGATGTGGAACTTCTCGCTTCATCAGATCCAAAATTTAACCTGCAAATTCACACTTGAAGAATTTCAGACAATTCTCCGTGGAAACAGGAAGCCATAGTTAGTGGAAAATTTGATAAATTTAACTCAAATTCTACTGACCTCAAAACGGTGTCAGTTCTAAAGGGTTTATTATTGTTAGTAGACCTTTCATGGCTGTTCCAGTAGAAGAAGCCATTGCTGCTCTGTCCACATTCTCATTAGATGTAATCATTTTGAATTGCTTATGAAGTAATTGATTATTTTCAGCTCATGTAATTATCGTGGGAATGTAGATTACTGGGTTTATGCTTAATTGTTTTTTAGGATGATCAACCAGAAATACAGGGACCTGGGTTTTGGGTGTCTACTGAAAGAGGTGCAACCACTAGTCCAATTGGTACGTCTGGTTTCTTGATTTTTCTTTTTTTTTTTATTCTAGAAAAAAGGAAATTATTATTTTTTAAAATTATGCATATTCTGGTTCATAATGCAACACAACTGTGCGTAAAATGTTTCAAATTATGCTCTAGTATTGTTCAACTTCCTTTCATAGATCGTAATTTCAAGAACATGTTAATGTTTAATATAAATTAAACTAACTTATTGAACATATGCTTATTACATTTCAATTTTATGCTCTTCTTTTCCTTTCAGAATATAGTGATGTTTCTGCTTATCGATTATCTTTATCAGAAGACACGAAAGCTATCAATCAGCTGGTATGATTTATTTGTTCATATAACTGCATCTTTATATAAGCTTTCTAGAGTTCCTTTTACTAGGACAAGAACTATGGCTTGTTCCTACTAGACTTGAGGTTGGCTATATAAACACTTGTCCTCCTTTTACTTCAATTTGAAACTTCCTATTGTAAATGCCGAAGAACACCAAATTTTCCAAAACTCCCTAATGCCACCTTCTTCTAAACTTATTCAAGCCTTATTCTGGTTAAAATGATGACAACTTTATTTATCTTTTCCAATATCAAGTAAGAATTTGAAACTTGATGCCTACAAGCTTTCTTTGATGATTCAAACTGCTGATATTATGCAGAATCTGCTTATACAAGAGGGGAAAGAAATGAGTTCAGTGCTGTATACATATCGGAGTTGTGTTAAAGCGCTTCCTCAGGTTAAACAATATCTCTGGCATCATAAATTTGTGTTTCTAGGGTTAGTTATTCTATTATTGGGCAAATTTACATTCCCTTGGTTTCAGTTTGTTATATTGGAGCTGTGTGTCTTTACACAAACATATTCTAAGTTTTTTTTTTGTCCGATAGAAAGATTTGAGTATTCGGGTATTATGTATTAGCTTGGAATGTGCTGAGGCTGGCATTTGACAGAGAACACGATGACCATCATATAAGATGAACTTGATCTTGTAAATGGGCCTTACAAGTTTCATAATAATTAATGCTCTAACGACTTTTGAATGACTTAGAAAATAAAATTTGCTGATAAGTTAACACTGACAGCTAGTTTTGGCACTACTGCACCTCCACCTCCTGTTTATGCTGCAGGTTTATGTGACTTAACTTACATGTAACTTGTTTACTGAAGGAGAAGACAGAGAACACTTCATAAGCAAATGATAATTATATAATTAACTGTAAGATTTTGAGATTTTTTTTCATATCTAATTGTTTGTCTGTAAACTTCACGCTGATTTAAATGGGCTATAATTTGTTTTGTTTGATATCTGGTTTCGGAGCATTAGGGGCTCCTGTAGAAAAATCTCTAAACAAAATTGGTCCCCCCCCCCCCCCCCCCCCAAACCTACCAACNTCACCTAAACTACCAACAAAAAAAAAAAAAAAAAGGCTCATTTTCTCATCCCTACATGTTGGTGCTTATAATGTAACCCAAATTTACAAACACTTCCTGTGATATAATTAAGGGTATCTACGCTGTGGCAGCTTCCAGATTCAATGAAGCAAAGTCAGGCTGACTTATATCTGGAAACTTATCAAGTTTTAGACTTGGAAATGAGCCGTCTGCGTGAAATTCAGCGATGGCAAGCATCGGCTTCATCTAAAGTGTGAACTCTCACTTTCTTCATCTTCATTATTTAAGTCAGTTGTCAAGGTCTATGCTTATCATGATTTTGATGTTCTCGATACAGCTAGCAGCTGATATGCAACGGTTTTCTAGACCTGAGCGTCGCATCAATGGTCCCACTATAACACATCTCTGGTATATTAACAGTGTCGTTTTTGTTTATTCCCAACCAAAATTATTATCTGGTTAAAATACAACTGTAGTAAGTTTGATAATGCTACATGTGAACTTCTTGCATTTTTATAGAAAAAGAAAGAAAGAAATAATTAACTTAATGACCTTAAATCTCGCTAGTTCTTTTTGTTATATGATTGTCATATAGTCTTATTTCTAGTAGAGCATCCCCCAATACCCCACCAAAAAAAAAAAGGAAAAGAAAAAAAGAGAGATGATATCTAGGCACAGTCATGTAAGAATTTTTTTTAATTGATAATGCAAAATTTCTAAAACTATTGTTTCTTTATAAATATCATTTCGTACTTCTCTTGACCATTTGGTTTTCATTTTTTCTGCTTCTAATAAAGTATAAGAATAAAAGACATTAAATTTGGGAGAATATGTCAGTCTAATAACTGAGACTGGGGTACCTATCCGGGTGAGATATGTAGGAGAAAAACATGCTTACCGAGCCACTTGACACTAAATATAATTCATTAATTCATTCTTAAAGACAATAACAACTGCGACTATGTCAATCTAATAGAAGACATGAGATTTAGTCATGTCAGTATAACAACTAGACTACCTATGATTTATACTAAACTCTTGAAAACAGTTAGTAATACCCTTCAACTGCAACATAATTATGTCTTGTCTTACTTATTGATTTCGCTTATTTTTAAGATTTTTGCTTCTTCTCAGGTTTCCTGATGTAGTGCAATCTGATAACGTATTTAGCTAATTGTTTCTTAGGTCAATGCTGAAGCTACTTGATGTGTTGGTCCAACTTGATCATCTAAAAAATGCGAAGGCTAGCATACCCAATGATTTTTCTTGGTACAAAAGGTATGTTGGTGTTTCAAGAAAAGGAATATTACTTGTATAGCCGATTTCATTTATTATTCCTTTTTCAATTTATAGTAATTTTTTTAAATCTTAATTTACTAATCATTATTCATGAGTCTATTCAAGCCATTTGGATTAGTATTAATGGTGTCCTTACCAAAGAATTTATGGGTTTGGGATGTAATTTTGTTTTGATTTGTTTAAATTTTCATTTTAGGGACGTGGAATACAATTCTCATTTTCACATCTATGGAAACTAGCTGCATAATTTGTTCTGTGTGGTCAAAACTAATTCCCGGAAAGATGAGTAATATACAATTGTTAGTTTTTGTTCCTTTGAATAATGTATTGCAGGGAAAAAGACACTTGTTCTTTTGTTCATGATATAAGTAATTCTATCATAATTTTGTACAGCTGCTTCTAATAATTCTAAAATTACTTTGAAGTAGTGAATCTTTCATTTTCTTCAAATTGAAATTTAGACAGATGGAGTTAATTTATTCGTTGACAATCAAATCCTATATGTAATGGTACAATCCCATCAACTAAAGGAAGAAAAGATATTCCTAACTATAGAAGGAAAATGAAGCAATATAAAATCCTATGACTAAAAGGAAAAATAATAATTCATAACTACACTAGGATATAAATAAGATGGAAATATTTCAGTAATCTTCTATTCTAATTTTCCTATCTTAACTCCCACCTTAAGTTGGTGCATTGATCACACACGTGCAATTTGAATGGTGATGTATAGAATGAACAAGTGCTTGAAAACTCTTGGTGGACTATGCTTGTGACTCCAAGTGGTAAAAACCTTCCCCTTTCTACCAGTTCCAATTGTGATCTCGGTTAGAATGTGCTCCACAAATGGTTACTTAAGATACATGAGAAGTAGAAGATTGGTACACAAGAAGCCCACACATAGACAATATGCCAAAAAATACGCACAATAGAGAGAGAGATTTGAACACAACAACTGTCACATGCATCCACAAACACTCATACAAATATCATCTCACACATTTAGAAGAATCCTTTGTGCCTAACACCAAATTTACAGTCGGTAGAAACGGTCGTGCACTCAACAGAAATAAGAATTGCCTGGTCCTTGTGTACGCATCTAAATCGACCTAAGAGAGACTAAGTTTTTGAGTAGAAAACTAGTGCTTACTTTGGATGGTAATAGATGTGATTATCGTGTGGTAGAGAGGAATTTTTTGTCAATGAAGCCAAAAAATAGAGAGACCATGATCAGCCTGATCATTAGGGAGTACGAAATGGCTAAGCTAGGTCAACTTGCCGAAGGGGTCGCACAGTTCTGTGAAGGTCTTCGGAGAGTATTAGAGTCATGTTAGGTTGTTGCCATGAGGCAAAGTCGCCAAAGAAGGTCCACCCACTAATTTTGGTAGCCTGAAAAAAATGGCCAAGAGAGATGGCAGACTACGAGATAGCAACAAAGAATATTTTTGGCTCTGACATTAGCACCTTAAGGCGTGCTAGATGGCTGGGTTGACCAAGATGAAGGTGTACAGCTCTGAAAAAGCTACCGTAGGCGTGACTCAATAATACTTGAATTTGAGAACTACAAAAATTAACAGTAATAGAAGACCCAACATTGTCTGTAGCAAGAAATATCTTGCTTAGCAATCTAATGTTTGAAACTTCAAGAACACACCAAATAATCCTAATCAGAACTCTCCAAAACCAATCCGAACCCGAAAACCAGCATCCCAAGAAAATAACGATCACACAGAATTTTGAAGATGGAGAGAGAGCTTGCCAGATTGAAATAGAGGGTTTTAGAGATACTGGTCAAGATTAAATTTAGCGGAAAGAAATTTAGGGCTTGATTTGAAACCCTAATTTTAGAGGTCCCAAATTTTGACAATCAAAGGAACCAAAATTGATAATTAGAATAAGAAACTAAGGAAATTGGCGCCAAATTGAAATTTAGACGGAATTAAATTAATTTATTCATAATCAATCCATCCTATAAGTAACGTTACAATCCCATTATTCTTAACTACAGAAGGAAAAGAAAACCATATAAAATCCTATTACTAAAAGGAAAAATAATAATTCCTCACTCGACTTGGATATAAATTAGATGAGACTATTTCCATAATCTTCTATTCTAATTTTCCTATTCTATCTTTTCATAGTTTTATTTATGGCAGACCACACTATGTGGCTTTGGCTCTGCCTTCTGGCAATCAAAGAACACAATATGAAGGCCTTTCAACATCTTGGAGAAAAAAAATAAAAGAATCCATAATAAAGTCCTTGTGTGATTGACATTGAGCTCTCTTTAGTTGAGCTTGGACGACATGTGGGCTGCTTACCTATTCCAAGGACGGTTTCTATTAAATATTTAAATGTGTACTGGAGCGTGGCTTTAAATTCTATGTTTTTGTGTTTGCACCACCTACTTTCTCATTTTACTGTGGATACTTTTTCAATATAACTGCATTACCGTGGAATTATAAATTTTAGCTTCATTTTAGCTGGTCTTGATTGTGGTCAATGTATCAGGACATTTACTCAAGTCAGTGTGCAATGGCAAGATACTGATTCAATGAGGGAAGAGCTAGATGATTTACAGGTGAGTGTTATTTTGATTTCATGAAACAGGTGAGACTGCAACTATAGTAACGTAATTTACTTGAATGCCAATTTTGTGTTAATGCAGTGCATTTAGTAACATTTCACTTCATCATTTGAGATCATAAAGTACTTTGTATCTTGACAGATCTTTGTGAGCACGAGATGGGCAATTTTGTTGAACTTGCACGTCGAGATGTTTCGTGTGAACATGTATCCTTCATTTGAATTCTATTCATTCTTATCAGCATCATTCTAATTACCTACTAGTCTACATCAATTGCAAAGTCACATGCATTTGCAGTTGCCTCATTGCTTTCAGTAGCACTGGGATCAGTTTCAGGTTTACAGACTATTATTGATGACTTTATCATGTGACAGTTAATATAATTGTTGATGATTTTGCAATGATATGCTCTCAGTATAAATATTCTCCCCCTATCTTGAGGGGAATGTCTTGTCATTTCGTTTTTGGAAACTCTTCTTAATGAAAGAAGGGGTGCAAAATCAGATGTGGAGGCAGGCAAGGAAAAGTATTCTTTTTGAAAGCTTAAAGAAAAAGGAAATAACTTAGTGACATTTTGGAAAACAGCACAACTGTTTCCATCATCTGAAGCAATTTTGCCAACTCATCCTGAAATAAGACGAGAACAAAATTTGGCTCTGCATTCTGTCTAGCATGCAAATTAAATTGTGTCCACAACATCATCTACCATGTTTGGATAAGTTTAAGTACCGTTTCTTTTTCTTCTTAACTTGTCTTCAGTCTTATACTTTGTTTGCTGTTTCTTTGGAAAATAAGTTTTTGTTCTGTTCCCCGTAAGTAAAAGAATATCTGCCTTTTGTTTTTGGCTGGTTCCATATGATTTGTTTTCTTTGAGCTTCTTAACTTGCAATAGTGTCGAAGATATTCTCCAGGTTCTCATAGTCTTCGCTGTTGAGTCGCTGGAGTTAAATTTTGCCCTTCTCTTTCCAGAGTGCCACATTCTTCTTCGGGTTTTGCCTGTTCTTGTTGTCTTAGCAGCATCATCTGAGAAAGATAGCGAGTCACTTTATAAGAGAGTGAAAATCAACAGATTGATCAATATATTTAAGGTACATTAGTTCAATGCCATTGATCTGCAACTATTCAAGCTAAAAGATTTGTCCTCTATTACATTGCCAATTTGCCTTACATTTCAATTTGACGCGTCTTTATTTACTTCTCTTGTTTTGTAGAACAATCCAGTGATCCCCGCATTTCCAGACCTTCATCTATCTCCAGCAGCAATACTGAAAGAGCTGTCAACGTACTTCCCAAAATTTTCTGCACAATCTCGTCTCCTATCTCTTCCTTCAACTCATGAGCTCCCACCACGTGAAGCACAAGAATATCCTCAATACTTTTCCTTTGTCTATATGTGATTCTTAATTACTGTCTCAGTGTGCAACAAAATAATATTAATATTATTTAATGGGCGTCTCTGAATCTTAATCATAATTTGTTTGTGGTTCTCTCTGAAATTTTTTCCCTACTACTCCCAAAACATTTTTGAGATGCAGGTTTTGAATCTGTCAAGATTAAACTGTGTTTCTTGCATCTTTTTTCTAATAGTACTGTAAAGTGTTATGGATGAAGGAAATCTATCCCTGGATAAAATAGGTTTTTGACAATTAAGCTGAATCTAACTACACTTTTAAACTGGAGCTGGACAGATAAGTAGAAAGTGTGTAGAGGCAACATTCTCTATTTGTTTAATTTTCTTTTCGAGGAAAATATATTAAACCTGTTAGGACAACTGCCATGAAAGCGAGATATACTTGTAATTTCTTTAATCATTCCATGTATTCGACATTGTTCATTATGCAAGTGATTATATTGTTTATGAAATGTCGTATTTCTCTGCTGAACTGCTTACAACTAGTAAGGAAAGATTTTCACCTATAAAAAAGAATTAAAGGAAAACAAAGAGAGGGAGAGAGATATCTTAGTGTAGTATGGATAGCTGTTTCCTTGACACAGTTTACTTATCAGCGTCACTATCTAGTCATCAACCACATTGGATCAGTCCGCACAGAGCATGATGATTTCTCCATACGCTTTGCTTCCGCTATGAATCAGGTTCTCTCCTGATTTCTCTCTCTTGGTGCGCTCATGTGTACCACACGGTGTGTGTTCCCCGTCACGCATTTGGGAATTGCTAGTGTTCAAAATTAATCTGTGATTTGTATATGAGTGCATGTAAGAAAAGAGGATGAATACGAGTGCACTATACTACAAGTTGTGAGCATGTTAGTTCAAATTTGAAACTCGGGAAATAAATTAGCTGCCATCATAACAAATTGACTTTCTTTTATTCTTTCACCTATTTTATAACCAATGCATGTTGGCAGGCGGACGTGGACATTTTAAGCTAGGGGGGCGCAATCAAACCTTGTACAGATCGAATAATTTGTTCTTGATTTTTGAATGATTCATAGTTGACGAGAGAAAACCCAAATTTACATTTAAAAAACATTCATTAACTAATATTTTGATCATCATTTTCATCCATTTGATTTCAAACAGTCATTTTACTAATATTTTGCCCATCACAAGAAAAAACATATTTACGTCTAAAGAATTTATAGTGTATCTGCTACAAACAATTAATTAAAACAATCAATTCAAATAATCGAAAGAAAAAACATATAACCAATATTCAATTCTAATAATCAATCAAATAAACACAATTCATTAAATATAAATCAAATTGGACATAATCATTTTAGACACATTCTATATACTCAATTCGGTAGGAGAAAATGCAAATTTAGATTCTAATTAGTTGAAAATTTGATTGAGAAGTGAAGATTTGTAGTAGATGTGATAATTTGTAGAGAAATAATTTGAAAATTTTTAAAAATTAGAAAGGTTAATGTTTTGGAAAAAGGCACGAGGGAGAGAGTAAGAAAAAAGAGAAAAAGTTCAAATTTATTGTGATTTTGCCCTTATCTGGTGGGGATTAAAAACAAATTTTTAGTAGATCTTGTTAAAAGTTGAAATGTTGTGGATTTCATGAAATATTTTATTAAAATTAATTGTTAACTTTGATTTAGATTTCAATCGATACAAAATATGACTATATCAAAAAAAAAAAAATCCCAAAAATTGGGGGGTCATGTGACCCCCCAGGACCCCGCTGTGTCTGCCATTGCATGTTGGTCAACTCTTTGTTCTGTTTAAAGGTTTGATTGATAGCTGTTCCATATTGCCCTTTTTTGCAGCTATTGTTATTGAAATCAATAGAAGGTGCAGATTTGGAGTGGGCAAAGGAAGTCAAAGGAAATATTTATGATATGGTTGTTGAAGGATTTCAACTCTTAAGTAGATGGACTGCTCGTGTATGGGAACAGTGTGCATGGAAATTTTCTCGCCCATGCAAAGATCCTGTTTTAACAGAGCCTCATGAGAAACCAGAATCATTTTCTGACTATGAGAAGGTTCATTTTAATTTCAACATTTTTCCGTTATGCTGGCTAATTCTGCTATCTTTCCTATAGCATTAGTCATGATCTATATATTCATGTCTTGTTTTCGATTCACTGCCAAATTTGAACTCTATGTTTTCACTTAGAACTCTAGCTGAACACTGCAATACCTTTCAGTATAACTTCAGTCAGCTGATGAGGCTTTTTTCAATTCTTCTTGAGGTGGTACGATATAATTATAGTGCTGACGAAAGGAAAGCTTTGGTAGAACTTGTGAGCTACATCAAGAGCATTGCATCAATGATGCAGAAGGCTGAGACATTGGTAGCAGATGCCTTATGGGAAACTATTCATTCGGAGGTCCAAGATTTTGTGCAAAATACGTTAGCCACCATGTTGCGGACTACCTTCCGGAAAAAGAAAGACCTTTCTAGGTAGGGACACCATTATTTTTGTGAATTTTGTATCATTTCAGACTTTCAGCAATAGTTCCTTTGATATACCTGAATCTTGTATTTTCTACTAATCTTTATATAGAAGTGTAATGTCTAAATGTGATGTGATTTTGTTTTGATATCATTTATTTATTTGTACACGTGCACTGTCCAATTCACCAATAGGCGAGGTCTTGTAGCCCATGTTCCTTACATGTACTTCTATCACCTGGTTATCTGATTCGTGAAACTAGTTACACCCTTAAGCTCACTAGAGTCATACATATGTACGGGCCAAACAACTGACGCCCAAAGGACAGATGCAGGCCGAAAATTGGTGTCTTGGACTTAGCTAGCATACTCCAAGGTCTATTCTCCAACCATGTAAGCATGCCATATCGTCCCTTCTGAGGTTCCTTATCCCATATGTCTCAAAAGCCTAGTATTCTGTTTTCTGTGGGTCACACACTAAATACTGGGAATGACAGAATAATGAAAGTAATATTTCCAAGCTTGTAGTATATCATCATTTGGGAATTGCCCCTAAATTAGGTGTAAAATATCAGGTTTTTTTCTAATATGTGAAATCTTACATTTTGGACTTGGGGGTGACTGACATAAATATTCGTATCCTAATGCGCTTGATCCTTCAACAGAAGGAAAACTGTGACTAATAGATCCTTTTATCAACCACTGCTTATTTCATCTCCCTTGGCATATCATTATATTGAATGACAAAATTGCCTAAGAGCTTAGGCTATAAGAGAGGAAGGAATTTATCTATGCATTATATATTCAACATACCCCTCACATGTTTTGAAGGCGTGACCTGCTAAAATTTTATAGTGGATAACAGTGCTACCTGCTTTTTTGCCATTTTGAAGGAACGAGAAGTCATCTGAAATGTTAAATTGTTACGCTAGAAAGGAATTTATTTCTTTTGTATTATATCTTCAACATATTATTTGACTGCATTATTATAGAACTTCCTGCTCTTTACCAATTTCCCTAGTGATATTTTTTGCTTGTTTAGTTTTATTTGCATTAAAAATGAATATTCTATTTTATTGCAATTGATTTTGCTGCAAATATAGAGAGGTAGCTAAAGGACAGAGAGATCTTCACTGAGTGAAGATTTTTTCTAGTCTAAGTTATCATTACTTTGTTGCTTTGGCACAATCATAGCATTTTGTTTGTGGAATGAAGATTTCACACTTTTTAGTGCATCTGGAACTACTTTCAAAATCCAGTATATCTAAGAAAACCAACCAACTAAAAAAACACGTTTGTTTTGCTCTCCTTGTAATTAATAAACTATTCAAAAAATTGATTGAAAATAATAATTATTATTGTTATGATTTTAAAATAAATTATTAAATTTGTTAAAATATTAAAATATTGTATTTTAGTCCTTTCTACACATTGTATTTTTGTTCATGTATAAATACTGATTTTACCGAATAAGTAACTACAGTTTAGCACTACTACCAAGTGAAAAAAGTAAAGTTACTAAAAGTAATAATTTTAAGATAAGGCGAAGACTCCTGTAATGTTGAACCTATTGTATTATTTGGTTAATGTTTGGGATGGGGAACTATTTTATCATTGAACGCAGTTTCCAATATGCACTTCTGATATTTCTGGAATAAAGAAATTGGGATCACTTCAGATGAAAGCATATTGGCCTCTTCTAATAGATAATATGTGGTTTACTCTATTTTCAGGATCCTTTCTGATATGCGGACACTTTCAGCAGACTGGATGGCAAATACTAGCAAGCTTGATTCTGATATGCAATCATTCCAGCAGGGAGGTGAAGAAAACAGAGGAAACATTTTCTATCCACGGCCAGTAGCACCAACGGCTGCACAGGTTAGTCTTCACTAAATGTGTTCAATTTTTTTATTTTTGGTACAATGTGCCTATTGTGTTATTTTGATGCATGTTTCTTATCATTTTGAATTTCTTTGTTTGTAAGAAACAGATAAATTAGTGGGCAAAATGAAATTTGCATAGTAAAGTGTACTTGAGTTTCATACTACTTCATGCTTTTGTTCTAACCCTTTACCCTCTGAATTTTGAAATCTTGATCTTTCATTGTTCTCATTGACTCTGATGTTGATTTCTAGCTAAATGTTATATGGGTGTGTATTTTGTTTAAATTTGTTGGTCTTTCCCTTTAAGGATTTCTTCTTGAGATCTTCCTGACTGAAGAAACATTGCTCCATTAGGGTATCAGCTTGTTAATATAATGCACATTGCTCTCTGTTTACTCTTGAGTATTGTCAGTTTGTCATTTGTTAAATATAATATTCTTTGAATTTCATTTTCATAACATAAAAGTATTATTTGATGCAAGAATCAATTGACATCTTAAATATTTGACAAACCTGAATCTCTATCTCTTTCTGACAGATTCATTGCTTGCAATTCCTGATGTATGAGGTGGTATCGGGCGGTAACATGAGGAAGCCTGGTGGTCTTTTTGGAAATAGTGGTTCTGACATTCCTGCCAACGATTTAAAACAATTAGAAACTTTTTTCTACAAGCTTGGGTTTTTCTTGCACGTATTAGACTACACAGGTTTGTGGAGAGGCTCAGTTATTAGATACTCATTGGATCTTCACTAAATATGATTCCTTCCGTGGCATTTAAATGTACTCACTATGTCATGAGAAGACTTTAATATAAATGAGTTTTGTATCTATATAGTAGGGAAAGTGTCCATTCTCCGGCATCTTTTGAATAAATCTTCGCAACTTCAAGTTTCACTGTTGGTTCTTGATCATTCCTAAATTTGGTTGTTTGGCTTTGTTCAAATAGTTAGGTGTTACAAGAACAATAGAAACACTCCTACAATCGGAAATTTAGTGCTTCCTTTTGTATATGAACCGGTCCAATTCTTGCTGGACTTCCTAAAGAAAAGCATACTTCCAAGAGTTTGTTTTCCTAATTTGGTCATTTATTGTTATATAGTGTTGTAGAATCATGATACTGGAGCTTTCCTTTATTCTTTCTGATCAATAATTTTTTGCTAGTATGCATGATTTTTTCTATTTCTAACATGGATGACTTGGTATATCAACGCAGCAAATATTCTATTGGTGCAGTGAAATTAATGTTGTTCTTATGTTTTCTTGCAGCAACGGTTGCAAACTTGACAGATCTTGGTTTCTTATGGTTCAGAGAATTTTATCTGGAATCTTCACGTGTTATTCAGGTGAAGATCTTTATCTTCACAATGTTTGATTGTATCTAGAAGTATTTAACTCTATTCACTGTGTGCAAGGTCTTGCTAGCTTTGTCCAATCTAGATCTTTATTTGCATTTCACCAATATTTAATCAGGCTACTTGCGATACTAACTCCACTCTGACTTATATAAGCCTCTAAAGATATGTGTCCTGCATAGCGCATGCATATTGGAATAAGCTCCAGAAATATGTCTGTGGCTAATATGATTCCTCATTTTCTCGATTTCCAAAGGAAAAGGTTTCCTCACCTTTTGTGTCCATTAAAACTGTTGATTTTAATGAGCTTTTAAAGCTTCTAAATATTTTTGAAGTATTAACTCTCTTGTGGTCTTCTTTATGCATATTTTTTTTACTCTCCTTTAATACATGCTACTGTGATTCCCTTTTTCTTTCTCATATTTTATGAGTGTCCGTGTCGTTTATCCTGCAGTTTCCTATTGAATGCTCCCTTCCATGGATGCTGGTGGATCATGTGATCGAATCTCAAGATGCAGGTCTTCTTGAGAGCGTTTTAACGCCTTTCGACATCTATAATGATGCTTCTCAACAGGCACTGGTGGTCCTCAAGCAACGATTCCTTTACGATGAAATTGAAGCTGAGGTAATTTAAGTTAAATCAATGAAATGCCCTTGTGAAGGGTTTTAGATATGTTTTCCTCTAATCCTTTCATGTACTTGTAACTCTTACTTGGGGATCGTTTGGATGGTGAAGGATCCAACAAGAAGCTGGTCCCATAGCGTTACCTAGGCTTAGCTTAGCCTCTTTCCCTACATTCATATATTGATAATATCACGAGTGGACAGCAAACAAGAAAAATGCAGCAGTAAGAAAGCAATCCAATCTGGAACAAGGTAGTTAGGGACTGCGAGTGATGAACCAATAGCAGTCTGTGAATATGAAAAATCTGAGATTGTCATGATAATCACATAATGTGCAGACGACTGCTGCAACTGTCACCAGTATGGTCCTATAAATAAACTATTTTGGTGATGTTTAAAGATGCTGGATATTCTCAACTACAAGTTTGGAGATGATATAACAAGGCCTTATCCTCTCCTGCTAGTGCAACCTGGGAATGGACAAAACAAGGTTTAAAAAACTGATACTAAAGTGGAACTGTTGTGAGGATGTTCAAAAGCCATTCATTTACTAAGTTTTTCAACTTGTAAACTATCCAAGTCTAAATTAACTGGCAGATAGTGGAGATGATCCAGAAACTTGTATAATAGTTTCAGAGATGATCTTGCATTAATGTGGTATAGCTCAGAAAATGGTTTACCTTGAGCATGTGAATTTAGGCTACATAACTTGGGATGGCTAGGCCAAGCTTTTGGTTGGTTCTGGTGAAGCTGTTTTGGGCTTTGGGGAAATACCTGGTTGGGCTTGTCCATGCTTGGTTATTTATGGAGATGATCAAAATCCTTCTGATGAAACATGGGTTGAAAGCATGTGGTCAAAATCAGACAAGCCAGCCCATCCAATTTGATTTTAGTCCTAGGTTAACATTTTCTTTGCTGTAATAATATTTTTCTTTGTGGAGATAATCTGGGAAGGTACTTGAGATATCTGTGGAAATACTAGAAATATATTACATGTTAGTTTGTGGCTTTAAACAGAAGTTCATATTTTGTTTTCTTAACAGGTGGACAATTGCTTTGATATATTTGTCTCTAAATTGTGTGACAGTATTTACACATACTACAAGAGTTGGGCAGCTAGGTATTTGCTTTGTATTTTTCACAGATAACACAATTATTTATTTGAACTACATCTTCAATTATAACAAGTTTGTTTTCCAATCTCCACAGCGAACTGCTTGATCCATCATTCCTCTTTGCATTGGACATTGGTGAAAAGTTTTCAATCCAACCGTTGAGATTCACTTCATTGTTAAAGATGACGAGGGTGAAGGTAAATGTGCAAATCTATTTATTTGAAGAAATCCTGCTTTTCTATTCGTGATGCTTCTCTAGCGCATACTGTTCACATTTCTTTTTCTTACAATCTCGCTTTCTGTTCTAGACACTTTGTTTGTCCAAATTTTAATAAAATCATCCTATTAGAAGAATTACCAGATTTTGGTTTCAGAGTTACTGGATTGACAGATTGAATCCCATTGACTTTTAATGTTTAATCAATTGATTATAGAAACCAAGTATTTCTTTGATTTTTTTTTCTTCCTTTTCTTAGGTTAATGAACACTTTTCTTCCCCTTTTCTCTCTATCCCTTACAAAATCATATTATTGTGGTGTATAGCTGCTGGGAAGGACAATTAACTTGAGAAGTTTGATTGCGGAGAGGATGAACAAAGTATTCAGAAGTAATATTGAGTTCTTGTTTGATCGTTTCGAGTCTCAGGATCTATGTGCAATTGTCGTAAGTGATGTTGACATTATTTTTTTTCTTATCTAAGTAGTTTTTTCTCTCTCTCATGATAAATAGTTTAATTACAGGAATTGGAAAAGCTACTAGATGTCACGCAACTTGCGCATGAGTTGCTGTCCAAAGATCTCACTCTTGATTCATTTGGTCTCATGTTGAATGAGATGCAAGAGAATGTATCTCTTGTTTCATATTCTAGTCGACTTGCATCTCAGGTATGAGAACACTTTGTTTCATGTTATTTTGAAGTCCAAATTTCTTTCTTTTCCAGTCCCAATATTATTTTTTTATGCATAAATTTTGATTTCAAGCACAAATTCAGCCACTCTGTTTTGAAATTATCAATATACATTATGAAGACTTGAATTGCCACTCATTTATTTTCGCAAAGTCCATAGAAACAAATAATGAACATAATATTCTAGATCTAAATGTTAAAGTCATGAACTATATACTATAAAACACGGATATAGACTTGGGGCAAGAGCATGCTGACACAATTTTTTGAAACTCTAGGACATAGCAAATTGGGGATACCGGATATGTCAGTTAAAATACTTAACATATGCATGTATATGAATTTGTTCTTATTTTAATTCTCAACAAATTTAATACTCATCTTTTAGCTTTGATTTTGAATTAAGAAGTGCTATTTGTTATATTAAGATAACTTTGATTTCTACTTTGTAATACTAATACGTATTCATGTATCGGAAAATGCTTATTGTAGATATAGAATGAAATTGTCAAAAAGTTCTACAATTTTTCTCACATTAGTTTAACATTCTTGCCAAAATGTTTTTCTCACAATTTTTCAACTTAAGTCTCCCATATGAGTTGGAGGTCTTGGATTCGAATCCTGGGGGACGCGTCCAGAAAGCCGTCAGGGGAAAGATCCTCCCCACAGCGGACAGTATGTATAATAACGTTAACGATTCCGGCGAAAGATCCTCACGGGTCGTTACAAAAAAAATGAGGGGAAAGATCCTCCCTGAAGTGGACAGTATGTAATTTAACGATTCTGACGAAAGATCCTCGCGGGGTCGTTATAGTATAAGATAATACTTAAACTACGATATTCTCCCAGTTGTATTTTACTGTTATTAGATAAAAGATCACCTTCGTAAGACTAAATGCATGTGCTCTGGTGTAAGTTGCTTATACAATTCTCAAATATGATTCCAGATTTGGACGGAGATGCAAAATGACTTTTTACCAAACTTCATCCTCTGTAATACAACTCAGCGCTTTGTGCGATCATCAAGAGTGCCCCTTGTTCCTGTTCAGAAGCCATCAGTTCCATATGCAAAGCGAAACTTCTATTGTGGTACTCAAGTAAGAAATTATCAATCCCTTTACTAGATTTGGGAAGTACCATATTTTTGAATAGTTTAAATTCTCCAGAGGTTTCTTAGAGTCAGTTTTAGAACTAGTTATAAAAATATTAAAAAATCTGCCATTCATTCAGGTCATATCAACAAAATATTTATTGGCATTCATGCTTGAAATATTAACACGTAATACAAAATAATAGAAAATGTAACGACCCAAATTTTAAGAATTTAAATCCCTACCAAAACTATTTATAAGGAAATGTCAAATTTCATTTTAATCTACACATCTTATATAATTCACCAAATTTAAAACTGCTAAGTTGCACATTCTTGGAAACTCAAGTAAAGATGGATTATTGGCAAATAAATTTCGCAATTTTTGAAAGATTTTCACTTTGAGTAATCTGTANATTCACCAAATTTAAAACTATTAAGTTGCACATTCTAGGGAACTCAAATAAAGATGTATTATTTATTTTCAGAAAACATAAATAGCAAGGTAATCACCAAATATCATAAACAAATTAAAATTCTCAAGTCGTCATACGAAATTACATGACCAAATAAATTGCCCAATATTTCAAAATAAATAAATTGAATGAGTCTAATAAATTTAAACTAAAGATTTCTGCTAAAATTTGAAATTTAAGGCACGTTACACTGATTTTATTTTACTGTGTCCCATAGATCTTGGCACTACGACTGCACCTCATCATCCACCAACCAACGACCCGTTCTAACCTGTGAGGAGTAGGGAAATGTGAGGACATGGGAATACTCAGTAAGAACTTAAAAATATGGTGCAAGCCCGAATAAAATATTTAAATCATGCATCAAGAAAAATCATATCGTCATCATATCTTTAGAAACCGGTAAGAACTCATATCATATCATATCATTTGTACCGGAATGACCATAACATCATATCATCATATCATATCTTTAACTTTCATGAGTATAAAATTTCATCGACATGAAAGAAAAATAATTTAAACGGGATAAATAACTGCACCTATTTTCCTACCTTGTTAAACTTGCTTTAATTTTGGAAGACAACAAAAAATCACGTTCAAGCAATTCCTTTTTCTACCTCTGTTCTTGTGCCATGCTTGTAAATATATTTTTGGTGTCTATTCTATCATGTGATGTATTATATACCTAGACAATTATACAAGAGTTGATTCCATGTGGGAAAACGTATGGGATGAGGGTGTAGAAAATGGTAGGTTGCATGCACACGTATCTATCATGAATGTAACATATTTCAACCAACATCTTTATTGGACACTTGGCATGCTCGTAAAAATTCTCATCAAAATATAAGGATGACCATTTGACTCACTCTACAACAATTCTACCAAAATTCTCATCATGTGGCTTCTAACTTCCTCTCTCTCCTTTAATTTATTATTATTATTATATTTTCATTCTGAAATTGATAAAATCAATTATTAATTACCCCTAACTAGCCTTACACGTGTCAGCCATTTAAAGTTTCTAAACTCATCAATTAATTCAATTAAAATAAAATTCAGACAATATCTTTCAATCTCAACATCTTGGGCTTCGCTAATCCAAATTCACTTTTTCTCAAACTTAATATGCATAATTAATTACGATCTATCTAATGAGCCTAATATTCATATACTTATCATACTCGGTCAAAAATCTAAATATATGACCCAAAAAAATTGAAATTGCTATATATATTTTAGTCCCTAACTTTTCAAAACATCAATATATAACACACACAATTTAAATTCTATTCTATGAAAATGTTTCGAGGGCATTACAGAAAATGGAAATCCTACATGAACTTTGACAACATTCTACTCAGTTCAGGCGTAATAGCATCTATATCTGTTTCTTAATTGATTGTTCAATTGAGTTCCTTCTCACGTCTCATAATATGAGAAAGAATAGAGCAATAGGAGTTGGATCAATTGCAATTTTTTGCAATGCATTTTGATAAAACTGACCATCAAATGGTTATACTTAAGTAACTGTAGTACAAAGTTAGTAGGATCAGGATTGGTTGGTGAAAGACTTGGTGTCAAGTTTAGGTGGCAGAGCAGATTGAAGTTTTAGATTGTTATGTGGAACAATTTTGGGCTTGAGGTTGATACTATATCATAGACTAAATAGGACGTTCTTCAAGGAAGGAAGATGTCAGTGTAATATCTCAACTAAACACGCACATGCACGGTCGTAATCCCAGTCTGATAAAATAGAATGGGAGAAAACCTGCATACATCATCTCCTATCCAGCTTCCTGTACATATCAATTTTGTCTATATCTGTGTTGTGGTCGAAAACTATTATCATTTTCTTTATAGTATATCAATTTGGTCAGAGAGAAGGCATTTTACTGATTTTGGTTTCTTGATTCTTCTCTTTCCTATTAAACTGAATCCAAGTAGCTTTTCTATATCAATATCATTTTTGCTTTTCTTTGACCTTTCACTTTCTCTTTTTATGTTAATGGCAGGATCTGAATTCTGCATACCAGAGCTTTGCTCGATTACATAGTGGGTTTTTTGGAATGCCTCATATGTACTCCATTGTCAGACTCCTGGGGTCTAGATCATTACCATGGCTCATCAGGGCACTATTAGACTTTATTTCAAATAAGGTACCTATTATTACTGCTGACTGCTACTGTGATGGTTTTGCAGAAGTATGATAAATTTCTTTGTTTGTTGTTTTTCCTTATCTGGATTCCATTGTTCTCATCAGTTTACTGAGACGTTTTCAATAGCAAATTCTGATTAGGATTAATAACTAAATCAAATATATGCCTCAGGTTATTAGTACTTCTAAATTGGAAATAAATTTAAGTTACGCATTTTCTTTTAAGGAGATTGTTGATTTGTGTGGATGGTGTGAACCTGTGAGGTGATGGTATTTCGAATTTCACTACTTCTGCTTTCAGTAAGCTGTGTTGACCGTTGATCTGCCACCATATAAATTCAATGTAATTTTGACTCAGCATTGCCATTAATTCTGAGATTATTTGATATTACCTTCTGCGCTAATTTCCTTGTTACACTATAAAGCATGTAACTAATAATCCTGTGAAGAATTATTAATTTACTTGTATACCTTACATTGAAGGGGTCAAGAAGTCATATTTCTGTGATGAATGTCTTGTTTATATCTACGTAACTTATAAAGGAAGCTATATTCCAACCTTTTGCTATTACTATTTCAGATAACTATCCTAGAACCAATGATTGCTGGACTGCAAGAAGCTTTACCAAAATCAATTGGATTACTTCCCTTTGATGGTGGTATGGCAGGTAAATGGTTTATGATTGTTCATTTCAGAGGTATCTTATTCCTCTTTTAGTGCTATAGATGGTATTTATAATTCGCATCTCATACGAGTATACTGCAATTGTGGGCTGAATTGTCAATCCCAGTTTTTAGATATTGAAAGAGAAATATTTATGTATTTTTATTTTTTTAAAGGGGTTTTCGCATATTCTTGTTTATTGTACAATATAAGGAATAGCATATATGAAATTGTTTACAAGATTTGCCTTTTACTCCACGATATCAAAACTTGAAGAAAGGACGTGGCACAACCTGCACTTCTGGATTGCTTTATAGACTAGTTAGGCACATATTTACTAGCATTGCGTTTATGTGGTCTCCTATTCGACGTGTTTACAAGGCTTTGCCCCTTCTCAGGTGATGATGAAATAATTTTTTTTATTTATTATAAGTAAAAAAAAGCAATTGATGCAATTTTATCTCTATTTAGGCTCTTGGAGGTTCTGTTTTTCTTATGGTACTTGGGGAAGTTATATTTTCTTTTAAGTAAATCTTTTTTTTCATGTTTCCTTGCTTGAACATTCTTATTTTTATGCTTAGGTTGTATGAGGATTGTTAAAGAGCATCTTAATTGTTGGCATTCCAAATCAGAACTCAAAGCAGATGCTCTTCGTGGAATAAAGGAAATTGGAAGCGTGTTATACTGGATGAGTCTTCTTGATATTGTTATGGTAAATTTCAAATAGTCCTTCTATCATATATAATCTGAACTTGTTGAGGGATATAATCCCAAATCGAATAAAGATGTAGACACAGACCAATTAATAAAGATCTTGGGCTACTCCTCTTAGTAAGGTTGACCTTTTAAGATGGACTCCCAAATCTTAACATAGTATCAGAGCCCATTATGCTCCAACGAGCGATTCGATCCCGTTAAGACTCCAAAAGTGAGCACGTGGATTTCAAGATTGGTCTGCTCAAACAAGCCACCATCTTGCGGGGGCGTGTTAAGAGATATAATCATCGAATAAAGATGTAGACACAGATCAATTAATAAAGATCTTGGGCTACTCCTCTTAATAATGTTGACCTTTTAAGATGGACCCCCAAATCTTAACAGAACTCAAAGCTAAGGCTCTTCGTGGATTAAAGGAAATTGGAAGCCTGTTATACTGGATGAGTCTTCTTGATATTGTTATGGTAAATTTCTAATAGTCCTTATATCATATATAATCTGGGGTTTTGTTAAGAGTTACTAGCAGCTGTGGATTTGACGGAAGAAGAAATATTTGCTGAAAAAATCAGCATCTGGAACCAAGTAGAAGATTGCTATCCTGACCCTGTTTCTTCTTCAGTTTCCTTTTTATTAAAACATTATTTGTATTTAATAGCGAAGATGTTTCTATTTGCTTCAGGTCTAAGTATCTCAGACTCTAATTGATTAGTACTTTGATATGCAAACATCATGAAGTTCATTAAAAATGTAGCTTCTTATACTTCTAAGCTCACTTGTTATATAGAGAGAAGTGGACCACAGCCAATTCTTGCAAACTGCGCCTTGGCTGGGTTTGATTCCTGGTGCAGATGGGCAAATCATGCAATCCCAAGATGGTGAAGATAGCCCGATTGTAACTCTCTTCAAATCTGTAGCTTCTGTAACTTCATCAAATCTTCATTTCTCAAATCCATCGGTATTCCGAGTGCTGTCAAGACAGGCAGAAGCTGCTGGTACGTAATTGTTCATTATCTAGTCATCAAATTGACAAGTGTGTCTACAATGATCGACAGATGGAAGTTGTTAAAAATTTTCGTGGGTTCAAGTAATGAAGCTAAAGCTCCTCTGTGTCTGTAAAAAATTCTGATGATAAAATAATTTATTGACAAAGGCATGGTATCTGTTTGTCTATAAAAACAATTGAATTAAAAGGTCTATGAAGTATGACATCGAGAGATTGTATCATTTTATTGCAACTTAGCTTCTCATTCTTCATACTCATTTCATATTAAAATTATGATAAAATTGGATACAGTGCCACAAAGGATGATGGTGAGAAACAATTTATTGATGGAACTGCATATCGAAACATTATTATGTCAAAATACTTCCTGGTTTACCGAATATATTCTTGACAAATACTTTTTTTTTTCCATTGGAGGAGTTTAACATCTCTGTTTGCATTTCCACTAATATTTCAGTATGCTTTTGGGACGTGTCACCTTTAAACAAAAGAAATGAACTTCAGAAAAGAATCTAACGTGGACTCATGCTGACTAATAAAAAGAAAAAGAAATATATAAAAGAAGAGGAAGCAAGGAGGAAATTCTCCCAAAGATGTGTTAATATTATAAAGACCGTTACTAATTTTCCCAGTCTATGTGATACTCTTTTGTTTTCTTTTTCCTCTTATTAATTAATATCAGTGTTACCTTTACTGTTTCCCTCACGTCAATTACTTGGTGTTTTAAATTTGTTGCAGATCTGTTATATAAGACCAACATTAATGCCGGAAGTGTGCTCGAATACGCACTTGCTTTCACAAGTGCAGCTTTAGAGAAATACTGTAGTAAATGGAGTGCAGTTCCCAAGACAGGGTTTGTTGACATTACAACTTCGAAAGACTTTTATCGTATATATAGCGGCCTTCAAATAGTAAGACTGTTATTTGTTTCTTCTCTTTTCAGTCTTGTCATATTATTAGTTGCCTCCTAATTGTAGGATATGTTTTAACTCGTATTCTGCTCTCGATTTAAACCATTACTAAAAAATATTCCAAATCGAATAGGCACACCAATAGTATCACGGTATTAACAGTATCTTGATCTTTCTAAGAGTTTTCGCAAATTGGCATTATTGATTGACTCTGACTTCTAATTTGCATTGTTGGCTCCACTTTTGCTGGTTTTGACACGGCTTAGGAATTTAGGGATTGGCAATAGCTGAAAGGAAATATATCAATTTAATAGTCTAAGGTACAAAAAACCTAAACAGGACCTTATTTATATAGGTCTACGAGGAGTTCTAGAATTAAGATATAGCCCAATTGATTAGAATCCAAAAAGTAGATTACAATTAAAATTGTGTATCGAGTCCTTTTATTAGGAAAATGTCGTGAATGAATATTGATAGTAAGGATTTATGTTGTGAATGAATATTGATAGTAAGGATTAAAATATACCTTAAATAACTGAAACATGTGGTATTCAATCCTTGGATTCCATCAAAGACAGATGAGCAGAAATATTTCAGGGTACTCAAATTGTAATTTCATATATTTCAGTATAATCATTTCTTGTCATGAAACCTAAAAATATCATATTTCAGCACTAAAAAGGTTGTTTTTAAGGAGTCAATGTATGCCGTTGACTAGTAGGAAATGAACCTCAAAGTATTTGAAAAGAATACAAGCAGAATAACATATTTGTTTTCTCTTCTTTGTTGTCATTTATGTGTGTAGTTATTGATAAAGAAAGTTGATTTTCTTGCTGCCATTGATCTAAATATATTTATTAACCGCAGGAATACCTTGAGGAAGCCATTCAGGCACAATCGAGCAATTGCGAAGTGTTGGGTGATTCAGTTGCATGGGGTGGTTGTACAATAATCTACCTTCTTGGCCAACAGTTACATTTTGAACTGTTTGACTTTTCACATCAAGTCCTCAATGTTGCAGAGGTTGAGGTAGTAGCAGTCGCACCAACCCATAAGAATCTTCATATTGTCCAGGTAAAATGATTTTCTTTTCTGTTCATCAATGTCCACCAATATTTAAAACTACGTAGCAATGAATTTCTGAAAAAACAAAATGATATTCTTAATATAGTTTTTGAGTAAACTAGCTATATTTTTTATTCTTGGAAAAATTTCTTCTTTGGTTACATGAACTTCTATGAAGGTACTTCTGCTTATCAGTTTAGATGCTATATAATTTCTTGACCAAGTTATTTCATGTTTTATTGAAGAAAACAAGATTCGGAATATCATTTTTGAGCTACCTTGCTTGCTGCAACATAATGTTTATGGCTGTCTGTGTATTTTTGAACTTTAGTCTCCGTAAAGACCTCTTTATTCTTCTTGGTGCACAAGAGGTGCACAAGAGGTGCAAAAGAATAGTAATTTGAGATTCTAAATAATCTTGTAGTCTAGTGTGAGAAAAATATTGTTCGAGGGATTATACGATATACTATGACCATTTTTTTGAAGGTTTGCTACTTTAAAACTATATCTATAGTTACTGCTATACTTTTGAATGAGATGATTGCAACAGAATTTGAATAGATATATTCAATTTTTTAAACGAGTCACCTAGAAGGTATAACCGACTTTAGGAGCTGTCATATTAGATTGCCTTCGTTTATATTGTTCTTTTAACCAGATGATTAATTCAACTATAAGTTCTTTTTGGTGGATATGTCCTGAAATTGTTGGACTGTGTAGAATCATTCTCCTCGATCAAGGATAGACCTGGTATCTTACAATATCTATAGTGAATTTTCCGGGGTACCATTTCCTGCGGATTAGACATAGGTGTGTTTTACTTTGTAATTATATGCGACTGAAAATCTGCAGCAACGAATGGACTTAGCTCTCACATTAAGGATCGATCACTATTAATCTATATTTGTTTGCATTTTTCTTATTTTGTTGCTTAATAATGCTCTCGAAGTTGGTGATTAAGGTTTTACTCTATAACACAACTCAGGCTACAAATTCTTAAAAAACGTTGCTTCATGCTGGCTGCACTTGTACTAATTCTTCGCCATTTGGTAGTTAGTTTTGATTTTCGACTGATTTTTATGTCGCTTTGACAGAGTTTAGAAGCCATATTAGAAGCTATGAAGAAAGCAAGACGACTGAATAACCACGTATTTTCAATGTTAAAAGCACGCTGTCCGTTAGAGGACAAGCAGGCTTGTGCAATTAAGCAAAGTGGTGCTCCACTGCATCGAATCAAGTTCGAAAACACGGTCTCAGCCTTCGAAACACTGCCTCAGAAAGGTGCCTAAAATAATGAGTTCGTCACTCCCTTTCTTCATATTGTACATCTCTATTTGTTTGTTGTGTTTTTTATTTTTCCCTTTATATAATGTGTAATTGACCCTCACAATCCCAACTAATCTTTAAGAACACTCCTTTTGAAAAGGAAATCCAAGAAAAGTTTATTTCATTCTTAACATCCAACTGCCTGGTTGTTCATCTCCGTTGATTTTGTACTATCATCAAATATTAATCGTGAAACTCGGTTACCATCCCTCCCTTGAAAAGCAAAACCGCCGTATCTGGTCTACAAATTCAAGACACTCCAGGTTCAAAGCCACATATCAAATCTTTCCCGGGTTTCAATTATGTCTACTGGGCCAGGCCGGGCCGTCATGGCGCTGAATGATATGGGGGGGAAAAATTAAAAATAAGGTGTGAAGTTTGCAATTCAAAAATCAAATTTTTAGTTTAAAAATTCAAAAATCAGGTTTTTTATTTATTTTTATTAAATAAAAATAATAAAGTCACATTTTTGTGATTAATGGTCACATATCCATAATTATAAGTCACGAATTTATTTACGGGTC
>CAIGRO010137661.1:0-11222 GCA_903798355.1 Fraxinus baroniana
ATACATTTTAGAGCCAGAACGACACTTGTGCCGTTTTCAAAACAGTAACGACACTTGTGTCGTTCTACGTCGCGAACCTTTCTGTTCAACAGCAGATCGAATTGGTGCATTATTGGTCGATGTTAAGTCATGATGTTCGTCGTCTGGGTAAGTGCTATTCACAGGTGGTGGTGTGCGACCATGGGTATCGCCGGAGATGGGTTTTCCGGCAGAAAAAGAGGCGTCGGAGCCATTTTCATTACTCATTTTCTTGATTTTTCTCAATACTAATGTCAAAGCCAATAATTTTGTCGTTGAAAAAAACATTGATTCACAAATTTCGAATCTTTAAAGATTTTGGTGGATTGAAGATGATGAAAATGAGGAAGAAGAAGACTTTAATTAAAAAAATGGAAAAAAGAAGTGAAGCAAACGGTATGCAATGAGAGAAATTAGGTAATAATTGAAGGATAATTTTGTCATTTTGTCAATAAAAATATTTTGATTTATTTCNAGGAAGAAGAAGACTTTAATTAAAAAAATGGAAAAAAGAAGTGAAGCAAACGGTATGCAATGAGAGAAATTAGGTAATAATTGAAGGATAATTTTGTCATTTTATCAATAAAAATATTTTGATTTATTTCTTTATTTTTATTCATGGTCAAAGGCCATTTCTCTAAATACATTGGTGAGATGGGCTATCTGGCCAAATTTCCCCCAAAGAAACACCCAAGCCCAATCAATGAAACAACCCTTATTCTCTCATTCCCAAATCAGCCAAATGCCTAAATCGATTTAGGATTTCATTCACCCTTCTTGGCTTCTTTCGGCTTCAGTCCGTTGCCTCCAGTTCGTCGCGGCCATCTTCTTCGTTCGCTACCTTCAGGCTCCAGTCCGCCCTCCGCCTCTTCTTCGTTCGTGTCTGAGACTGAGAGTTCTTCAAGCTGTAGGCTGTTCGGTAAGTTGCGATGCCTAGCATTGGTATGATGATATCAAATGGTAGCCATAATTTCACGGTGCTCTGCCATCAGAATGCCCTCAGCAATTCAGCATAGAAAAAAGAAATAATGTTTATTACAACATATTGCAATACTAAGGCATAACTGTATTGAACTCCATAATTATATTTTAGCGTCTGTTATAGCTTTCTCCAAGTCTTGATTTTACTTTCTCCACAGACAAGGTTGATCGACCTGTCTGTACAAGCATATACTTCTTGTTACCTTCTGGAAGCTTTTCTCACCTTCACCGCACCCCGTGTGCAGAAAAGTGGCATTTTTACTTGGGAGAACCTATCACGGTTACATCTGAATGATTATTATGTATTTAAAATAGTATGTATTATTTTTCGAAATAATATAATTTTATTGGGTAGGTATGATTTTTTCCTTTTTTCTTGTCTTATCATTGGGCTCTTATACTGACAGCCCAACAGTGAAAACAAACCACTAAAACAGAGGAGTGAAAAAACGTTTACAGCATCGAGCGAATATTTTGTGCTTTCACTGGCAGACCAGACGGCGACCCAATGATTGCCAACTGGAATAGGGAATGTAACCTTCTGAACTTAAACTTTTCGAACGAAAAGCCTAATTTTTCGTTAAATCGTATTGTTCCGTTGGTATTCCTCATACACTTCGTTCTCCTAGTCACCAAATTTCTGTAGTCACTTACTCTATTCCACAGGTAAAGTTTATTTCTTTTATTTTTATCTATCATTTTGAGGGGTTGAGTTATGGGTTTTGGTTTTCTATATTGATTGAATTTTAATTGATTTTCCTTTTGCGGTTTTTCTGAGAATTGTATCGTTTAATTCTTGTTTTATTGCTTTTTTGACGGGAATGATTGGATTTTGATGTATTTTCTTTTCTATGATCTTTTTGATTGACAAAATAGCTCATATGATTGCAATTATTGGGTCAGTGAGATTTCACAATGGCAATAATTTATGTTTCTCCACTTTTTCACTTTTGTTTTCCCCAGGAATCAAACAAAAGGAATTCATCATTTGGAATACTATTATCCTACTGACTTTCATTTTCCTTTGCATTAACTATACACAAAGAACTCGGTTTAGTATTGGTCTGCCCCGGGCGCGGAACCGGCAGAAGAAAAAACTTTTACGATCCATTTTCATTCCAATTCTAGTTTAGCCCACTTACTGTCCGCCCATAGTTGTTCTACCGCAGATTAAAACCCACAAAACTAAAATACATCTCAGCTTCCTTACTCGACCTCCCGTGCAACTCTTTTTTTTGTTTTGATATTGGATTCATTTTCTTTTCCTACTGTTCTCTCTAAATAGGGGATTTTTCTGCCGATTCTTTTATTTGGAAGAAGTCACCGAGTTAGTTTCATGGATCAAGGTTTGGATTGGAAGATCTTATTATTTCAGGGATTTAGAGTTTAGAGGCTTTTATTAATAAGGGTTCATAAAGCTTTGAAGAAGATTCTCATGTTCTAAGTAGCTATAGTAATTGCTGAAAGACTATTTTCAATCTGCTAATAAGCTTTAGAAATTGATGGTTTCTGCTGCTATGCTTGTGCATCTATGCTAGGTTATTTTACATATGTGTGTAATACATCTATTTTTAATGTAAGTGCTTGATTTCTTTGAGTAGACAATGAATTTCAGTATACATAAATGAGATTTATTTTAGAGTTGGTCACTAGAGAAATTTGGGAATATATATTATTTATGATTTTGCCTTGGAGAATCAGCAATTCATCAGTTGCAAAATTCAATTAACAATCTGAGGGAAATGAGCAATAATCCTTTTATGGGGAAGTTTTTCTAAATCCCCACATTGATTAGATATACTTTTATCCAACTTGTATCGATATCAAATCTCACTATCTTTGTTTTGATTTGCACCCTATAATGTCCTCGTTCCTAATTTATAACGATTTTTAGACAATATAGAAGATTTTTCATAGCAATTTATTGAGACTTGCTGGCTTGGTGGTAAAATGATGCATAAGGAAGTAAAATTTTAGAGTATTAGTTGCATTGGGTTTTGATGAGATTGGCTGTCAAGAAACAAGGTCTCACACTGTGTTTAAAACAGTAACAAAATGAATTAGAAGAGGATAATTGTTATTGCACTTCTATATTGGAAACTATTGATTTGCACTTCACCCTTGTTATCCAATGTAAGGGCAAGAATATTGTCATTTGTCTTTTCTTTAGTATCACGCATCATTTATTTTTTAAGTATGTGGTTATACGTATAATATCAACCCAGGTGCCGTGGAGTCACTTCTGAATGCAGAGGATTCTAAGAGTTTTATCATTTTTAAAGTATAGGCTACCAAGCTTCTTAAAATTATTGGTATCAGATAGTCTCGTGCATACAAAGGCTAACTGAATCTGAGGTAAAATTTGCATAAGAGGCTGTAACTTTTTCTAAATTTCAGCTCACTTTAACATCTTATCCTAGTTCCCTCTCTTGGAAATGTGCTTTTGGTCGTTTGCGAGTTATACTTAGTAATTCTTTTGTTAGACACAATTTACTTACAAGTAGAGTTTATTTAAACATACATACTGAAAAAGTTAACTTACCTTTTATTTAAGTAAGAGTTTATCCAAACATACAAAGGTAACTTCCCTTCTACACTTGAAAAGTAACTCTTTTTAGGCTTAGCCAAATATGCCGCCTTTCCTAATTATTAATTTTTCCCTCTTCCTATTTTTAGGGAACAAGCCCTGAAATAGTTTTTTTTTGGGCTTAGACATATATGCTCACCTTCTATAATTATTAATTTTCCTTCTTTCTGTTTAGGGAACCAAACCTCAAATAGTTTTAGAATAGGTTAGCCAAGAGAAACTTATCACACTTTTTTCCTATATGTAAATATCAATTTATCTCCACAAAGAGGAGGCTACCAAGTTTGACGGCTGCTAACCTTCCTAATTCCATCAATATATAATTGTATGTTCTTGATTAGTCGTGTTCTATGGTTTGTGGTATGTATTTAAGGACTTCTCTAGTTTTAATGTTTTGTTAATCTTGTTACTTGGTTGTTATTTGACGATTTATTATTTGCTGATTTGTTACATTGTTTTGATTTATGATTTATTATGCATATTGTTTATATTTAGGTTATTTCTTGATTTGTATCAAGACGTACTACTCACTTCAATACCCAATGCAACTTTCTTAAAATTTAATGTTCTCTCTGCATTTGAGACCAGAGCCTATGAGTGTGTGTCAATAAAAAATTTCTTTTTCTTCTTGGTTATTTTGGGAAAACCATGTGATTTGTTTCTATTTTCAATGTGGGAATGTTGCTATTGGGTTCAAGTTGGATCCTTTGGATTATATTTTTGCTGAAGATACTGTGAAAAATGGTAAAGAGAATTCTATTTGTTTGATGTGTTTGCTGCTATTATGTTTTCTGAAATACTAATTCAAACACAAACACAAACAAAGCTACAGCTCGGGTGGGTGGCAAGTTTCAATCCAAGGCAAAACAGAGACCTTCAAGAAAGGACTATGCTGCCATATCGGTTTCTTCCTCGTAGTCAGTCCCAACTAGTGATGTCGTGGAGTGTGAATCAAGTGGGACTCTCAAGAGTGATAGGCCTTCAAAGCGTTGTGAGTTCTTTTTCCTTTTTTAATTGTTAAGTATATGAGAATTGTTTATCTAATAATACTATGATTCCCAAAAATTAGGAATACATTAGTTATACTGATTTCAGATATTATAGGTTTCCATCAAGATAAACAAAGAAATTTTGTATCAGTCACTCTCTCATTCCTAAACATTATTACAATAGGAAGACCAAATACCATAGCTAGCATGGTGTCAGATTCAGGTGTTGTCATGCCTGATGGCAATTATAGTGGGCAATCTATCTTCGATAAATCAGGAGAGGTGAGTTCTTTGTTTCTTACTGATCTTGTCTGTTGACTCAATTTATCTGATGCATACTCTTTTTTATTTCAGAATAAAGACATATTTTTTAGGTTGAAATCTGTAGATGATTTTCTTTCTCATGCTATGGCTAATATGGGTGAGCAAGATGCTCCTTACTTTGGATGTTCTATATATTGATCATTGATGCATATCTTGTCCTCCTATTTAGATAACTGCTCATAAAATGACCTGCTGGAGAAACCACTACTGAAGATTATACTCCTTTAGAGGCAACATCTGTCGATGTCCATATCACAAATAATGCAGGACTTCCTATTCCAGCTCTTTCTTCTATTGATGCTTCCACTTGCCATCAACAATTAGAGGTCCAAGATCCTTTAACTGGTGGGGAACCTATCATTTCAATTAGTTATAATGGTGATCACATGGACAATAGATTGGTGGAAACAGAGGTGAGGATCTATATCTTTTGACGCCTGGCTTTCACCCTCAACCTCTAAGTTAAATACTTACAAGTTGGCTAATTTGAATTGCGGGAGTTGGTCAATTGCAGAAGATGGATGCATTGGATGCTCAAGTTTTTTCTGAGTTAGCAACTAGATTTGGTACATATATATTTGTTATGTCTACATTGTAAATCTTGCTTATATGTTATTCTTTAAGCTTTGACCTAGCTCTTTGTGTCCAGGATGGTGCGTTGGAAAATTCCAACCAAAGCCAAAAATGCAGGTACACAATAAGATACACGATGCCAGCACTACTAATGCTGATGTATCGCAGTCTACGTCATGTCTGCAGGATTCACAGTCGATTCCTTTTGAAATTATTTTGGGGATAATTGCTCAAATCCTGCATTTCCACATGATGATGTTGTGGATCTTTCAGCTGTGGGATTCACTCATGCTATTCCCACAGAATCTACGCCTGAATGTATTGTGAACGAGGATCTAATAGATCTTGTGGGGACATCTTAGTTGGATTCTGGCTTCGATGGAGAACATCCAGAGGTTATTTTGGGAAAACCTTGTGATTGTTTCTATTTTCAATGTGGAAATGTTGCTATGGGGTTCGAGTTGGATCCTTTAGATTATATTTTTGCTGAAGATATTGTGAAAAATGGTAAAGAGAATTCTATTTGTTTGATGTGTTTGCTGCTTTTATGTTTTCTGAAATGCTAATTCAAACACAAACACAAACACAAACAAAGCTGCAGCTCGGGTGGGTGGCAAGTTTCAATCCAAGGCAAAGCAGAGACCTTCAAGAAAGGACTGTGCTGCCATATCGGTTTCTTCCTCGTAGTCAGTCCCAACCAGTGATGCCGTGGAGTGTGAATCAAGTGGGACTCTCAAGAGTGATAGGCCTTCAGAGCGCTGTGTGTTCTTTTTCCTTTTTTAATTGTTAAGTATATAAGAATTGTTTATCTAATAATACTATGATTTCCAAAAATTAGGAATAAACTAGTTATACTGATTTCAGATATTGTAGGTTTCCATGAAGATGAACAAAGAAATTTCGTATTAGTCACTCTCTCATACTAAAACATTGTTACAATAGACAGACCAAATACCATAGCTAGCATGGTGTCAGATTCAGGTGTTGTCATGCCTGATGGCAATTATAGTGGGCAATCTAACTTCGATAAATCAGGAGAGGTGAGTTATTTGTTTCTTGCTGATCTTGTCTGTTGACTCAATTTATCTGATGCATACTCTTTTTTATTTCAGAATAAAGACATATTTCTTAGGTTGAAATCTGTACTTGATTTTCTTTCTCATGCTATGGCTAATATGGGTGAGCAAGATGCTCCTTGCTTTGGATGTTCTATATATTCAGCATTGATGCATATCCTGTCCTATTTAGATAACTATTCATAAAACGACCTGCTACAGAAACCATTGCTGAAGGTTCTACTCCTTTAGAGGCAGCATCTGTCGATGTCCCTATCACAAATAATGCAGGACTTCCTAATCCAGTTCTTTCCTCTATTGTTGCTTCCACTGCCGTCAACAATCAAAGGTCCAAGATCCTTTAACTAGTGGGGAACCTATCATTTCAATTAGTTATAATGGTGATCACATGGACAATATAGTGGTAGAAACAATGGTGAGGATCTATATCTTTTAACGCCTGGCTTTCACCCTCAACCTCAAAGTTGAATACTTATAAGTTGGCTAATTTGAATTGCGGGAGTTGGATGCATTGGATGCTCAAGTTTTGTCTGAGTTAGCAACTAGATTTGGTACATATATATCTGGTATGTCTACATTGTAAATCTTGCTTATATGTTACAGGAAAAATATGTTCTCCGTTATATATCGGGTCTTTATAGTAAGCAGAAAAGGACACGTAGGTGAAATGATTGCTGATCCAGTGAAGATTAAGTTAAACGATCAATTTTTGGAGAAATTGTCCGTGAGAATACAATACAGTATTTTACATGTTGGCTTTGTTAGCATAATTAAGTGTGTTAAAGTAAGAAGACTGCATGTACATCAGCCATAATGTTGAGATGTAATTCATTGATCGAACAACAATGTAGTGATAACTTTGTCAATTAAATTCCTGAATATACAAGCTATAAGTTTTTATGTATGAAGTTCCTCTGATATTCTGCTAACCTTAAGTACGACATTTTATCGTATAGCATCCTGATGTTTTTATGTCTATCACTTCTTAGTTTCCACTTCTAAACTGGTTTTTGCTTGTCCACTATTCATGTTTGAACATAATTTGGAACAATACTTAGTATCAGTTTCATAGTTTCACATTTTAATGATATCTGATTCTGGATATTAGTCGTTCGGTGCAGTAATGGTAATCCCTCAGAGAACTATAATGAGGATGAGCCCTTTGCATCTGAACAAGATGGAGAATATAACCGTGGACGAGAAAGTCCTAGGGTTGAAGAAAGTAACACCGACAATTATCAAACTTACATGGGCAGGACTCCCAGAGTAAGATGGTCAAAATAGGACAGAGTTGTTCTACGAGGTATATTGTGCTGTTGGTTATATATATTTGTAGCAGATGAGAGAAAATAATGAAATAAGTCAATTGAACCCAGAGTCTTTTGCCCCATAACAAGTTTTAATACCATTTATCTGTGGAACATTTATCTGTTGTGATTTTCTGATATTAACTGATTTGTACACTATGCCATCTAGCTTATTTATTACAGAATCTCTCAATGCCTTCTGTATGGATCTTCGTGGTATGAACTGTGTCAATAGATCGATCGACTCACCCATTGAATAAGTCAGTTTCACCTAAAGTCTTCATAAATTCTCCATCAGGGGTCTCAATTAGAGTTTTTCCACAAGACCATAGCTATTCATTTAAGCTCTTTTGTTTTGTTTCATTACGTATTTGTGTGATCTATATTGTAGCCCTTGGAATTGTAGGCTATATAGCAGTTTGGGACAGACTTTTCTATGATACAACAACTTTTTCCTGGTCGTACACGCAACCAAGTTAAGCTGAAATACAAAAAGGAAGAACGACAACATCCGATGAGGCTTCGTGAAGCTTTGTCCAACCATGCTAAAGGTTAATTTATGTCCTGAATTTAGCTTCGAAATCTCATAAGAAAATGCTAGTCTATTTTTGAAGCTATTTTATGACAAACTTATCTTGCAGATCATTCCCATTTTGAAAAATTCATTGAGCATTTCCAACAAATTGATACTGAAGAATACTAGAACAGTAATAAAGACGACTCGACAGATTGGACTCGCAATGAAGATGCTGAGGAGGGAACTCGTGAAGCTAATGTATAGACCTTTCTTTTGCCTTAATTTACAGTCTTAAGTTTTCTGGAACTTGACAATGGAACTGCGTTGTTTCTTTGTGTTTTTTTGTGCCGCGTTGGAGGAAGAACTGAAGTCTGAATGTGAAGGACGAGAAAACAAGGAAATGGCGCAAGAACTTACGGAAATTCAAAGTCCTGTGAAGTCGTGTGATAGCGAAGATGATTTGTATCTATGGAGTCAATATAAGAGTGATGTGTGACAAGTAGTGGCAATATTTTTCTATCTTAATTGTTACATAATGCAAATTTGTTTTTCTTTGCTTCTTTTTTATTTGTAATCGAATGATCTTCGTACATTAGTTAAAGTTTTGTGGACTTGAATATCAAAGTTTTTCAATGAATTGTAGAAAAAATTAAAAAGAATACACGGGCATATTTTATCACTATTGTGGATGAGTGAATGAATAATATTTTTCAACCATTACCCCTTAAGGGATAGTGTTCACGAAAATATCTTTCGAAATAAAATCATCGCAAGTGTACGGTTCATTAACAAGTAAAATAGATTGAGAGTCCAAGTATTGATCCCACAAGGATTGATTTAGTTCATTTCTAAATATTGTGAGAATTATGGAGAATTAATTTGTCTGAATGTAGAATGAAGAAACTTAAACTACTAAAATGGATGCAAACTTATTGAATGTTAAACTAAAGTAACGAATGAACGACAAACGTACTAGTATTACGAATCCCCATGCAATACGACTTTTAATCCTTTTTCATTCACTTTTAACAACGCTATCCAAGATATGAAGAATCCATATTCCTAACTTATTCAACAATCTCATACTATAAAATGTATTGTTTTTATCATAAACGTCATAGAGAAGTTCGGCATTCTATGAGTTCCACATTGAAAAATAAGATTTGATGTTAATCTCAATACTGGTGTACAAGTTCATCAATAAGTTTCTCATTACGAATTCCATGAAAAAGTCTCAACTTCTGAAAACACTTCTGCGTATGGAACTTTTTAATGATTAAACACGTGTTTTGCACAATATCATTATGAGGATTACGCAAATCCATCGCATGACATTACACCTAATTGTTAACGGAGTCTTTTACGACAATCGTTTTGTTAAGTGCTAGATGTAAATCGTCTACTTAAAAATCAAACAAATTGTTGTTTTCATGACCAAAATAAAGTAAAAAAAATTGAGCTTCATCAACAAATCCTTGAAATTACCAGCTAATGGCAACCTCATTTGCAAAAGCCAAAAATCCACGAGCATAGTTCATGTCAATGTGACTCTATATTGCACCATCAATGATGGTTCCAATAGCCCTGCAACTCCAATTTTCCCTAGCAAGTTGAATCATAAAAAACTCGAACATTGAAAAAAGGGGAACAAATACACAATTATATGTAGTCAGTGTTAAATCACAAGAAGTAATCAGTTGTCGCAGAATAATATCTATTCGTTTGCTTGAAAATGAAAAGCTAAAATCATAACATCTTCAATTTTTTTGAAATCACGAGATGAAGAAGATGCAAAATTACAGTGCTACATTCAACATTCTTAAGGTGATTTTCCATGGATATTTTTCAGAAAGAGTGATTAATTTGGAGTTAAATTAAATCAGGACATAAATTTCATCGTTTTGTAAAATTTATTGACAAGGGGATTGTCACAATTTCATGGTAATCCAACATGATATTAGTTCATTTTTAATAAGCAGTCTGCTTACTTTGGCTGCATATTTTTTAATCGTTACTATCTGGTGTATATGCGTGAATTTTTTGTGTTAGTATATTCATGTTAATATTTGCGCTAACATACTTAACATGGTGCTTTTGTAAATTTTGTAGTGTCATCTCCTGATGGACCACGAAGATCCAGTAGAGCCCCTAGGAAGAATCCTAGGTACCAGGACGTGGCATAAAGAAGTTGAAAGAATGCATGCATGCAAGACCAAGTCCAAGCAGCAACCTAATTTCCTGCAACCTAGTTTCCACAAATAAAGCAACGTTCTTGTCAGTTAGAGTTTAAGTTGTTTAGTTGTTATTTATTTAGTTTCTTTATTGTTAATCATAGACCTTGAGGATAGGCATTCTGTTGCCACTCAAGTTATTTATATGTTATTTGGCTGCAATAAGAAATATCAGTCCAAACAGTGGTAATATTCTCACCCAAAGAGAATTGTCTTCTTTCCATTTATCTGTTTTGATTGGGGCCACTATCAAGTGGTATCAGAGTAGGGGATTTTTTTTTTTTTTTTTTTGAGATGGCAACTAACAAGGAGCAGATTGAGAGCTTGGAGGCTGGGCTCAGTGACCTTCAAGGAGGGATGAACTGTATGGAATTGGGGGTTAGCGATAAGCTCCAGCATTTGGAAGAAAACTTCAGTCTAATGTCTGAAATGCTGCGTTCACTTGGGGAGGGATCTAATAATACTACCCACCAGGGACGTAGCCAGTAATTTTAGTTAGAGGGGGTGAAAATACGGGGGGTGGAGGGGGGCGGGCCCCCCTCCCGGGGGTTCGGGGGCGGAGCCCCTGAATTTTTTTTTTTAACTAAGAGAATTGAAAACTACGATTTTGAGTACCAAA
>CAIGRO010137666.1:0-17012 GCA_903798355.1 Fraxinus baroniana
CATTTATTTTTTATAAACAACATATTCTCTTTTTTGTTGACGTGTTTATGAATATCTTTCACGTTTACATATAAATTTCTTGAAAATTCATATAGTCTTATTTTTAAAAACCAACCAACTAACATGCAACGTAGGTTGATTCCCACTAGCACTAAAAAAAGGCCCCATTCTATTTCCTATATTTCTTTTTGTAGAACTTGTAAAGTTAATTGGTCATGTACTCAATCAACACGATTCTTTTTGAAGTATCGAGTCGAGCTTATACTTGAAAAACTCAACATTTTGTCAAGGTAGATGTGCTAAACTCGACTAGTTGAGTTCATTTTTTCAAGTTGGTAAAGCCTATTACTCAAATATTTGAAGAAATACTTGATACCATTACAATCGAGACTCTTGTTGCACAAGACATAGCCCCTGTTTGGTAGCCTTAAAATTTGAAAATATGGTTTTGAGCCCTTTTTGATGCACATTAAAATAGAAATAATGCATCTTTTTGAGTGATATGTGGTGGGTATGTGGTTGAAAAAAAAGAAAATATTATTGATGTGATTAAAAATATTATTTTATTAAAAAATGTGTGGTTGAAAATGAATAGAAAAATGAAAATGAAAATTATAATATGGTTCAAACAGGGGAGAATAATATTTTTTTTGGAAGTGTGGTTAAAAGTAAGGGAAGTTTTTCGATTTATATGTAGAATATTTTATTTTATGAATATGTGATTTAAAATAAGTATGAGAAACAAATTAAAATAAAATAAAATAGGAGCTTATATCATTTTGACATTTTTTCTGCTGTCCAAAGGTAGATACTATACAATTATTGACTCGTACTCCATCAAAATCCCCATCGATGTCTATTGTCTACGACTACAATTGTTTGACGTTTCAACTTATTCAAATTTCTAGACTCAAAATGATTTCAAATTTGAAGATAATGACATAAAAATATAAGAAAGTGATATAAAACGTTGTAAATACTTTTCATTTTCTCATCCAAATTGATCCCAAATAACTAAGTTCCTCATTTCTTAAATTGCAAGAGATTAAATTATCTTTTTCTTGATGCTAAAGTATCTTATTTTAGCTTGATATTCTAAGTAAATAAACGTTTATAGAAGAATTTTTTATTTTATTTATTTATTTTTGGGTAGAATTTATAAAATGTTTAATTTAAAAATAGATAGAAATAAGTGATTGATAAGTGAATAGTATTTCATAATGTGTAATTGATCATTTATAAATTTTGCCAAACAGAGTCTAGGAAAAATCTACAAAATAAGTTGGTTTTACTTTCCTTAATAAATACGTCAGTGCCAGTTATTTTCTTGAAAAACATCAAGATGATTCCTATTTTCACGTTGAAAACAACAAAAGAATAGAAAAACTTACGATTTCTTCTAGCTGCTTTGACCTAACGTTCATTTTTTCATGCACAATTTATGGAACTTCACGTCCCATTTGATTTTTATAAATAAACCTAAAAAAATGTGTCTCTGACCTGAAAGAATCCATGCATCATATAAATAATTTGATAACGATGGTGGACCATCTGCTTCTTTGATCATATAACATTACGATCCGTTTAACAAATCTTTTACCCTTTTCTTTGTTTTGAGATAGGAAACTGTCATCGCTATTCGTGAGTAGGCACTGAGTAAACTTCGTTCTATGTGCAGTAGCTCGCAAACCACACAAGAGAGGTAAGCCGCACTAGGCAAGTTCGGTGCGACGGACTTGATCAAGAAAGTGTTGGCAGAGAATTCGAACTCGTGAACAAATCTTTTACTTTTTAACCACATATTCTTCTATCAATCACTATTACAAAACAAATTTTTCAAACAAAATGGGTGTCAAATAAGGGCTTAATAAATACTTTCTAAAATTTTTCTAATCAGAAAAAATACTTAGAGAAAATTATTCAAATTTGTTTGAAAACATTTTCTTAATCTTATAAACATCATTTAACTTTTCAAAAATCGAGGCCTTAATGTATTAATTGATTAATAAATAATCTTAATTATAGAATTAAAATTTTCTATTTAATATTTATATCTCCAATTGATAAGGCCGGTGAGCTGTATCCTAGACATAGTTGTTGAGTAAACCCATTTACAGACAGACCATGATAGATAATTAAATATTATTAATTTAATTGGAAAATTATAGAAAAGAGAAAGAATGCCAAAGTTTGAAGAAAGAAATACTGAAAATAGTTGGTTTTAGGTAAGCAAAAGAAACAAACCTAACTACCCAAAATCCAAACTAAGATTCATTAGTCTTTGGCCTTTTCCTGTTTAAGATTGTATTTTAGTTTCATAGTTTGCTTTCTTATAAAACAAATTATTCAAGCAAAGATTGTTCCAAACCAACCATGCAATTCACGTTTGGTTGTGAAAGATATCAAGGAAAGCATCTTCATTTGCCCAATTCCAAGATTTAAACGATGTTTAACAATTATTGAAGAATAATACTACTCGTATTAACCATATATTCTACGGAACCCGCAATTTGTATCATTTTTTCAACTACACATTTCATAAACTTTTATCAAAATTTACTGATAATATGATTTTCAGTTACACCAAACACGAACTTAAAATGCAATGAAATTCAAACGAATGTACTACGAGAAATTATTTGGCAAAAAAATATTGTCAAAGATGACGGTATTTGATTCAAAGTTCTAAAAAAAAATAGAGCAAGAATATCTCAAAATCAAAATCCATGTGTTGTGCAATAACTCATGTTTGAAAAATGTAAAAAGTGATTCCAAAAGAATGTTTACCATAAAGTTTATGGCATGTTTTATAGACGTTTTGATTTGTATAGTTCCTTATTATATTCATATATATTTGAATTTGTGCCTTTAATCAAGCTATCATACCATGTGAGGAGGATATGCAAACTTATAATTGAGCATACTAGAAATTAGCTAGCCCTACAAAATTGTCAAGTTTGATTTTATATTGATGCCTTCAACTAAGAGTACTTGCTATTGAATCAATTGAATGAGTAGCAAGTTGATCATCAACATTTATCTATAAATGCATTGTCTATTTTAGCAGCTGAAAAAATCATCATCAACTCAGTTCAATCGAAAGAAAAAAAGTCTAAATTTGCATTAATGCATTAGTTTTCACACGTTCTAAAATGTGTAATGTGTAGCAATGCGTTTCGATCGAGCATTAAACATTACAAGAATATGCTTGCTTATACGAAGCACATACGTAATTATGCGTTTTTTCAATTTTTAATATTATAAACTAATGAATATATTAAGCCCCTGTTTGACATCCATTTTTAATCTCATTCTCATTTTTTTACAGTACTCATTTTTAACCACACATTCTCCAAATGAAATAATATTACACATAAACCTAAAAATTCTTCTTACTTTTTAACCACACATTATTTACATCAATCACTATTCAAAAACTCATTCTTCAAAAGAATGGGTGTCAAACACCCACTAAATAATACATTCTTTAAACTTTATACATATTCTTCTAAAGAAAAAAAGAAAAGAAAAAAAAGAGAATGTTCAAAATCATAAATACTTTAATTACTTAAACTTTGTACATATTATTCAAATTGTTAACAAAAACATAATGCTCAATATTATAAATAAAACAATTACTTGGTAATCAATTCTTGTAATTAGATTAGACATGAACATTGACTTAAAAATCCTAAATATTTTCTAACTCTTTATCAGATGTCAATTCAAACTCCTCTTCATCCAAGTAATCTTTCGTATATGCAAATCATCTTAATTGGTCCACCTCATTTCAACTCGAAAATTTCTAATATTTTTTAATTGGTCCTCCTTATGATCACAACCATCAATAATTCAAAATTGTTCATTATTAGCATCACTTACTAGTGAAATTACAGAAAATCGAAGAAGAATGAGGCTTAGGCTGGGCGTAAATAGTTTGTAACTCTACGAAAAACTTTTTATGATTTTTTTTTTAAACGTCAAAACCTTATAGATTCCTATATATATATAATTCATAAGCTTGGATGATTTGGGTTAATCTAATGTTCGTTGGCCAAATTCCACCCCCCCTTTTTTTAAGTTATAAAAATGGACTCGACTTTGCTAGGATAATTTTGACATAATTTAGAACACAAATGCGTGCACATTTTGGGATGTAAGCGTGCGTATACAGTCAACGAAATGACTTGACCACATTATCATGCTTATACCTCAGATGCGAAGCGTTTCGAAAAAGTATCAAACATATGCGAGTAATATATGCGCGCATTTTAGAACATGAGTTTTCACTCTCTCAACTCTCAAGTCCATAAGCAATGAATGGGGTCGACGAGAATCAGGAGCATTGTGTTGTATTGTAACTTTATATTTTGTTTAATAGATTCTATTGTTACTTTTTTTCTAGCTTTTATTTTGTATTTTTCTTAAAAACCGAACACAGACTTTGTCTTATTTCTACGGTGACTTTATTATAATTTTGTTGGTATTTCGATTTAAATTTTGATATATGAGAAAAGATCAACTAAATACCAAATACATGACACATCAATATACTAGTGGGCAAATTTTGTATTGAGATTGATAAACCTCTCTTTCTAAAATATTTTGGATCGAATTATCGGATCAGATATCCTATGATATTACAAATCGAATATGAATTTAACAATCAAATATCCGTTAAATTATTAGATCGGATTCAAGAGTTATTCTCATCGGATCGGATCGGATCGAATTGAATATGGATTGATCCGGTCCATATTCGATCAATTTACAATCCTAACCACGTGTTCTACAACACCAATTTAGGTAACGTTAAGTGATAAGACTCCATGAAAGGTAGAATTAACTGATTTATTTAATTACGCATCTCATTTAATATCACATTAATGTTACTTAAACTGATATTTTAATACTAGTGGTGTTAAATAATATTACTCTTAGTTATTTATAATTTTAAAATCTTTGCTGATGAACATTAATTTACAATAATATTACCCACTGAAATCAAATCGAACTCAAGAATTTCACGACCTTCAAATCGAGCTCATTAGATTCCCCAATAAGGTAATAACCAGTGTAAAGACACCTTGGTCATGAACTTCCTGAGGTGGGCGAGTTTAGTATTTTCGTACTTTGTCAATACCTTGTATTAACTTTTCCCGAAAAACAAAAAATATTTTATACCAATTCTTGGTCAGATACATATATATATGAATGTACTATTTCCAACACAGAATTCGTACATAACAAATACAATATAATAATTGTAAAAAAATTTGTATCTAACTCTACCCACCCCACCAATATCAGCAAATAATAATCGCATCTACCTTTCTTCATCTCTCCTCACTGTGAACTCTCTTCAAACATTTTTTTTTTGTCAAAATTATCAGTGAAATCTAACAGTATACTAACCTCTTAACAAATATATTGAGCTGTCATTTTGGGAGCGTTCTTCAAAAAAGGTGAAATCTTTCCGATTTTCTTCTGAAGTGAGGATTTTCAATTTATCTGGTTTGTGAATAGTTTGTAATGTGGGATTTATTTCACGGGTGGAGGCCGATCGGAGAATTGCCGGGCATTTGATGGAACCGAGGTGGTTAACATCAAACGCCAGCGTTTCATGGAGTTAAGGATTCGGTGTAACCGATGTGCTGAAGTTTCTTTACTCTCAAGATTTAAGCTTAATTTTGCTGTGATATTTATCAAGGTAGGATTCAATTTTTTTCTTCGGCCTTTTTTTTAAAATTATTGCATTAATTAAAGGTACGAATATTTTCTTGAGGGACGTTTGGTAGCTGAGGAAATGCTGGGAAGAAAATATAGAAAAAAAAATAAAAATTCTGGGTTTTAGAACTGTCACCCTCACCATTCCGGGAAAAGACTTCCATATTTATGGCTTTTTTTAGTTCTATTTTTTGATTTGTGAACTGACGATTTTTTTTTAGGTAGGCGAATGTTGTATTTTTGGCAAAATCTCCTTTCTGGGTTCTGCCTGCCCTCTTCTCTCTTGTAAATTGCAGGGTTATTTACTTTTCTATTCATTTTTGTTAATTCTTGTAATTAACTATTGACTTAATTGACCCATAATTATGGCATCACTCGTCTTTTATCCGTCTCCATTCCCTTTCTAGGTTAAACACACATACACACACATATATATATCCCACATCCCTAAACAACAATAACTCTACAAGTATTTTCAAGCATCTACTTGGTAATTTATACGTTTTGATTTTTCTGAAGGTGTTAATTGTGTTTATTTTTCAGGCTTTATTGATATTTTTGTTGTTGGAAGCCGCTTATGCAACAACGAAAGAACTCCAATTGCAGAGACAAAGAGCTGAAAATGGGAAAGAGAATATAATATCACATTCTTGCATTCATGATCAGATAATCGAACAAAGGAATAGACCTGGTCGCAAGGTGTATTCTGTTTCCCGGCAGGTCTATGAGGAGTCTGGTGTTTCAAAACCCCTTCAACGAAGGGGAAGGGCATTGCTTGGTGTTTCTGAATTGCCAAGGTGGCATAATGATGCTAAGCAACCTATTAGAATTTATTTGAATTATGATGCTGTTGGTCATTCGTCAGATAGAGACTGTCTGAATGTTGGTGATATTGTTAAGGTAAGTGTCTGCAATAAATATGATTTCTTTCTGTTATTTCTTTTGAATTAATGTGAGATTCTTTTTCCGTTTGTTTCTATCTTTTCCTTTTCCAGCTCGGGGAACCAACAGGTGCTTCATTTTCTGGTCACCCTTCTTGTAATCCACATGGAGACCCTCCAGTTTATGGTGATTGCTGGTATAATTGTACATTGGATGATATTGCTGAAGAGGACAAAAGGCATCGCCTTCGCAGGGTTGCATTCTTGCTTAATTTTCATTTAGTTGTATGGCACTGCAAATTATCACCTTGATAGAAATAGGATTCTAAATGCACACAATTGCATTTAAAGAGACGTTATACCAACACTTCCCAGAAAATTTCTTGCTAAACCTGTAGACTATTGATATATGGGAAGATTATATTTTTTCCTACTTTGTGACTTAAAATGAATGCCCGCCTTTGACTCTTTGGGCCATGGCTTGTTTGATGCCAAGGATAGAGTTCCCTTCCACTTAAGAGTGTCTCTTGAAATGCACTCACATATTGAGGCCGCTAAATGCAGGCTCTCGGGCGGACAGCAGATTGGTTCAGGAGAGCTTTAGCTGTTGAGCCTGTAAAGGGGAACTTGCGATTAAGTGGATATTCTGCATGTGGACAGGATGGAGGTGTGCAACTCCCCAGGGAATCTGTGGAAGGTATCCTTGTTCCAAAAAATGTTTGTGCAATGCTAAGCGATTTTCTTGATTAGCTTCGTTTGACCTGTCAAGCTAACCAAAAAGGAGCTGCTAATAATCAATCTTCTCAATTTTTCAGAGGGTGTCGCTAATGCAGATTTAATTCTTTTGGTGACCACGAGGCCAACTACTGGCAACACTCTAGCATGGGCTGTGGCATGTGAACGTGATCAATGGGGTCGTGCCATTGCTGGTATTTGTTTTATTTTTATTTGAACTGTTTGAATGAGCAAACTTGCTAAGACATTGGCATACATCTCTTTGCTAATATTGAAGATTGCTTGAGTGCAGGACACGTGAATGTTGCACCACGTCACTTGACTGCTGAAGCTGAAACTTTACTTTCAGCTACTCTGATACACGAGGTAAGTTAACTGAAGCAACAGCTGGGAAAATGAGGGAAGTACCTTTTTAGTGAAATAATAAAGATTTTTTGCTTTTGTAGGTTATGCACGTTCTTGGATTTGATCCCCATGCCTTTGCTCATTTTCGGGATGACAGGAGAAGAAGGCGTATACGGGTAAATCTTGTCATGATGTCAAGTGTTATACAATCAGGAGATGATATCATTTAATACTATTTTTGTGTGCACTTAAATTTACAACCATTCTCATTCTCGGGTTTTGTCTGCCAAAGTACAAAGAAGTTGCTTCAGTCGACGTCTTGTTATGTCTTACAATTCAAATGCCCATTTGCATACGTACCTCTAATTGAAATTCTATTTTCTTTTAATCACAAATATGAAATAACAAACAGAAAGAATTCCTGTGTGTATGAGCCTCGTTTTCTCTTGTTCAAGAGACTTTCTTAATGAACATTTGCACGAAAATTGGTAGTTAGCCTGACACTTACATTTTATAAATTGAACACTGATTCAACATTTGTAATATACCATGATGCTTTAAACTCAGTATATCAAGATGCCTGATTTATATTCTGAGAGTTCTTTGCTTGACGCGACAAAATCAAGATAAAGGAGTGTACCAAAATACATCCTTCCAATTTTTGAACAAGTGTTTGAGCAAGGTTTTATTGAAGTTAAGTAAAATATATTGAACCAGCCAATGTGGACTGTCTTTTGCATATAACAGTTACAGGAAGGATATACTATCATCATCAAACCTTCGAACTGAGAACATGCCTTCTGCCCTGACCAAGGAGGGAAGAATAATCACATAACAAGTCCACCTGATAAGTGAAGTAATATTTTAGTCTGGAAATTAGCTGAGCAACTCAGTTGAACCATGAGTCATAGCTCCTGTGCACATTTGCCCAGGTCATGCAATTGTAGTCCTAGCTAAATCTAGGACAGATTCCATTGTAAATGCTGACACCACAGACAAACATTAACAAGTAATGAACGGTGGAAAGAGAAATGCATATTTTCTTTCTCGTGAAATGTTTTTGGAAAAAGAATGCAGAAAACATGCGTCATCTAGTCTGTTCAAGTTATCCTTGATTCATATGTAACTTCATTTTTGCTCTGGCTTTTAATTTTAATCATGCTCTTCCCAGTAAAATCTGCTTTATATTTAGAGCATGTTTCTGGTCTGACATACTTTTTTATTCACATATTTCTGAGGACCACAACTTACAATTCACTTATTAGCCACACATTCTATAGGACCCATAACTTATACACAATCAGAAGCACTACCAAACAAGCACTTACTATGCTATTTACTTGTAAAGGAAGGTTATCTGTTTTCAGGTCAACCCCTTTCTTTCAGTGATGAATAAAATCCAGATCAACTAAAAATGCTTTAAATATGAGCACGCTAAAAGAAAACATCACCATCATTCATTTTTGGCTTGAAGTGACTGTCCAAATATAACACAGATATATGAATGACTTCTATACCACATTCTTTACACACACATCGACATGCTATTTTTCTTCGTAGGTCACTGAACAAGCTACAGATGAAAAGCTTGGAAGAATGGTAACGAAAGTGGTGCTTCCTCGAGTGATCATGCACTCACGTTACCATTACGGGGTACTTTATCAATCCTTCTCTCTTTGCATTTCAGTTTGCGAAACGTGAATGTTATTAGATGTCTTTTTAAAATAAGATTTCCTTTCACGGCCAAGTTAGAAAAGTCAACGAACTTGTCAAACTTTTTATTGGCAGGCATTCTCTCAGAATTTCTCAGGTTTGGAGCTAGAAGATGGTGGTGGACGCGGTACATCAGGTTTTTCCTTGTCTTCTCTATAAATCCTATAGATAGTTCATTTGTCAGTTAATCATTAATATTGCTAATAGCTTCTAATGTTGCTATTGAAATATTTTTTTATCGAAGTACATTTATACAATTAACTTATGCAAACTTTTTTAGTACACATTAATCATGTTTGCCGAGTTTGATCTGACTGCATAATAGTTTCACAATGTCGCACAGACAAAAGGAATGTCTAACAAAGCATTAAATGCAAGAAATTATCTTCTTTTACTTGGTAGTATATTTTCACGCATATATTTAAGCATTAATGTTAACTGATTATCTCTAATCATTATATAATTAATGACTTGCCACAGGATCCCACTGGGAGAAAAGACTTTTAATGAATGAGATAATGACTGGCTCAGTGGATACAAGATCAGTAGTTTCAAAAATGACGCTTGCTTTACTTGAGGACAGTGGATGGTACCGTGCTAATTACAGTATGTCAGATCGTCTTGACTGGGGTCGGAACCAAGGAACTGAATTCGTCACCTCCCCTTGCAATCGTTGGAAGGGGCCGTATCATTGCAACACAACACAGATTTCAGGATGTACATATAACAGGGAGGCAGAAGGTTACTGCCCTATTGTAAGTTATAGTGGGGAGCTTCCACAATGGGCACGCTATTTTCCAGAGGCTAACAAAGGTATGTTCTTGTTTTGCGTCGCTTGAATTTTTCAACCTACTACTGTCATACATTTTTGAACACTTATTTGTATTCTTGTTGCAGGCGGTCAGTCATCATTGGCTGATTATTGCACGTATTTTGTTGCCTACTCTGATGGATCTTGTACAACCACTAACAGTGCTAGGGCACCTGACAGGATGTTGGGTGAGATGCGGGGAAGTAGTTCAAGGTGAGATTTTTACTTGAACCTTTCTCAGAACTATAAAGATAATTGATGTTGATGATTCTTCTCATATCATTACTTATAGGTGTATGGCCTCATCATTGGTGCGTAGTGGGTTTGTAAGGGGCTCTACAACCCAAGGAAATGGTTGTTATCAGCATAGGTGTGTAAACAACACTCTGGAGGTATGGTTTCGAACATAAATATAATGCTTCTCTAACATTAGCCATTAGTATCTAATGCTTGTGGGCTTATAGTCTCGGGTGAAGATAAATGTGCATATGGGATATCATTTGGGATAAACTAGGACATGTTCCTTGTACTCTTTGCTCCCTCTCCCCACACTTTCTCTTGTGAGAGGGGATTTATTGTGTGTATTCTATTTTGAATCTTTAAGTATTAGAGTTATCTTACTATAAAAAAAATATTGTTTTAAGTGAAGGAAATCCATTCCTGCTTTTACAGATTTTTTAATGGACTTGCCGAAAACTTTATAGAATAGGTAATAGGATGTTTCCTTGTAAACNACTAGGACATGTTCCTTGTACTCTTTGCTCCCTCTCCCCACACTTTCTCTTGTGAGAGGGGATTTATTGTGTGTATTCTATTTTGAATCTTTAAGTATTAGAGTTATCTTACTATAAAAAAAATATTGTTTTAAGTGAAGGAAATCCATTCCTGCTTTTACAGATTTTTTAATGGACTTGCCGAAAACTTTATAGAATAGGTAATAGGATGTTTCCTTGTAAACTCCTTGCTTATAGTTTCTGATTAATGAAATTTTACTTGTCAAAACATATTTGGATAAATAACTGAGGGAACCATGACACTATACATCTCTGTTGAGCTGGATATTTAATTATATTTACAAGGAAAACTTTTAACTTCAGGAATTCTTTAGACTGCCTATGTATTTTAATAGCCTTTGTTTGGCTCATGTTTATAAACATTCCAACCACTTTTTTATTCACGCATTTCGTGGGATTCAAAAGTACTATCCACCTATCACTATTTAATTCTGTATATTTATAAACAACACCTTTATAAGCACTTCCCAAACATGCTTTTATTCTTTTGAAGGATTTTTCCTATCACACGACTGATGGAGGAAAGGAACAGAAAATAAGATTACCATAGTTCCTGATATTATCCAGCTCAAACTTTATATTTCTCCAGTAGGTTTAAGTTCTAGCCTTGTCTTTGTATTGTCCTTGTGGAATATAGATTAGAGAAAATTCCCATTGGAATTTTTAATTCTTGGTATACGAGGCATTTAGATATATTCGATCTGCTCCCTATCCATTGAAACATTGAGAGGAAGCTGCCAAGCCAAATCCTTTCATGCACCGGGCAGAGAGAGCTGAATAAATCCTGAGTCTTCGTACTCTTATCTGAATATACTATTATTGATCTTTTCTAGGTTGCTGTGGATGGCATTTGGAAAGTATGCCCTGAATCTGGTGGACCTGTTCAATATCCCGGGTTTAATGGTAATTGGTTTTATTATGATGTGATCAAATATATATCTTTATGACATTTTACCTCAGAATTTGTATTAGTTCATTCATTTCCTTGTCTCATTTATAGTTTCTGCTGAACTATAGGTGAACTGATCTGCCCAGATTACCATGAACTCTGCCATGTGGATCCAGTCCCTGCATCTGGTCAATGCCCCAATTCATGTAATTTTAATGGTGATTGTATTGATGGAAAATGTCACTGCTTTTTAGGGTTTGAGGGTTATGATTGTAATCGACGTAAGTTCCTTAACCTTCATCTCCTTTTTCCAGAATGACTTACTAAAACTGATTCGTTCATTGGACACTTCTCTTGGATATCATTGATGGAGCTTCATTTTCAGGTTCCTGCCCTAATAATTGTGTTGGGCATGGCGAGTGCCTTGCAGATGGTGTTTGTGAATGTGAAAATGGGTACACTGGCATTGATTGTTCAACAGGTGAGATGTTGATTAAGATTCTTCGTTCTTGTTGGTTCCTTCTGATTTGGTGACAGATCAAAAAATGAACTCAACTACTGATAGCTTCCTCGTTCCGGGCTAGTAGGTTATTTGACCGTAATTCCCTGTAAATGTTAGTTCCTTCTATTGTGAAGCATATGGATTGCTACAGCCTTTTTACATGAAATAATCATGTGTATAGAATGTTTTCTATATGCAAATATGATGGTTTTCAGAATTTTTGGGGAAGCTAAAGAGTAAGTAAAAGCAGTGTTGAAATTTAATTTAGACCAAGTAATGTTGAGATAAAATATTTTGAAGAGGAGTTGGAAGTTTCTATGGATGCTTGACAACAATGTCAAAATTGTACATACAAGAAAATAAATACCGCAGTTATTATTGAAATAAAAATTTTAAGCACTATAATGCTCATCGGTTTTTATTTCAGAGTGCAGTAAAGTTGCCTTTTTACATGGGTGGACTTTCTTGGTGCCCTTTAAATGATATTCTGACCTGGAAAAAAGGCGTACTTTAATATTTAAAAACAAAGCTTAATGTAATTCTCTTAATGTTTTTGGAGGCCATCCGGTGACACTTTTGGTACACGCATAAATAAAGTAACTCACTCTATAGTAATTCATTAAAAGCTTATGGGAAGTCAATGAGTGACATTTTAGTACGTGTGAAAGACCACTTTATTCTGACTATTGTAATTCATGAGAAGCTGCCTAAGGGGACCATGCCTCCCCCTCAGGGAGTGTTGTTGATCAGCTTCTTTGTTTTCACCAGTCTGGTAGCGTAATAATGAGATCTTTTAAACCATTTTCACCAGTACTTTCAGGACATATCATACGTGCAATTAAAATATATGCAACATAGATAGAATTTGACCTTTGCTTTCTCCACATTCCTATGGCAATACGCAGCTGTTTGCGATGAACAATGCAGTCTTCATGGTGGGGTCTGTGATAATGGTGAATGTGAGTTCCGTTGCTCGGATTATGCTGGCTACACATGTCAAAACAGCTCTTCACTTCTCCCCGATCTCTCGGTCTGCAAAGATGTCCTAGAGAAAGATGTGTTGGGCCAACATTGTGCACCAAGTGAATTGAGTGTATTGCAGCAGCTAGAAGAAGTTGTTGTCATGCCCAACTACCAAAGGCTATTTCCAGGAGGTCCTCGGAAGTTTTTAAACTATATTAGAGGCAGAGACTGTGATGGAGCTGCCAAGCGATTAGCCTGCTGGGTGAGTTTATTAATCTTTATATTCTTTTAAGAGTGGACAGAGTGTACTCACTCTTTATTTTAGTGATCTCACATTCCATTTAAGTTGGTAGAATCATGTGAATGTTCCGTCAGTCTTTTTCTCGAACTAGTATTGTTCCTGTTGCAGTGTTTCTCTATTACCGACATCCATAGGAATAACTTGAGATGATTTGCATATCCAAAAAACAAACATATGAATGTTCTGGCTTTTGTATAGATCTGAGAAATTGTAAACCTAGTTGTAGTAGAGCTCTGGTACTTCATTATATTTATAGATGAAGTTCACTGCCGGTTAAATTGCAAAATCATTTTAGCTTATGAATGACCTTGAGAGGCAATACTCAAAAGGTAATAGTGGACGTCTAACTGCATATAGACCTACTTGCCTATAAGTTCTTCGGTTTTGAGTTTATTTGAAATTTGACTTAAAGCTGAATTGCTCAATACATGGCTTGGTGGTTTATATTTCATCGAATGTTTATGGACGTAGGAGAAAAGCACAGTTCTGATTATTTCGTGCATTTTTCATCAGTTGCATATCATATCATGGCTTGAGAAATTTGCTAAACTGTTATATCTGTCTTCTGCCTGAACCAGATATCTATACAAAAGTGTGACGAGGATGGTGACAACAGACTGCGGGTATGCCACTCTGCTTGCCAATCATATAACCTAGCATGCGGAGCATCACTTGATTGCTCGGACCAAACCCTCTTTAGCAATGAAAGTGAGGGTGAAGGACTGTGCACAGGCTGGGGCGAATTAGATTCATGGTTGTAACGACGTATAGAGCAGCAGGGAGTCGAGCAACAATCCCCCAAGGGGTTGTGTAAATTGTAGAAAGCTTGTAGTGTTTTTTCTAATGGCTTGTAATAGTTATAGTTTATTTTTCTAAAGTTACAGGAAGTTGGCACAAATTGCAGGTGCCCTAGTGCAGAAATTTCATTTTTCCATCCCAATATCATTTGAAGAAAATTGGGTGAGTGATTATTGGGATTTTTCAAAGATGGAAGTTCTGATGTAGACAGTTATTAAGGATGTAACGGAAAAAACAAGAGGGGAAAAAAGGAGGAAGTGATGGTGAGTGGTCAAAATGTATTTACAATTTAGGCCTAAGGCCTTGAAAGAATGGATCAGTTTCTGAACATTTTGTTTTCTCCTCTTTTATCTCATCATTTTAATCCAATAACATAATATTGCTGTTGAAGGAAAAACACTATCTTTGTTTTTTCTCTTGCGTATTTTATTTATTTTTACGAAACGTTTAAGAAAAGTGAAAAAGGAAAATTTTAGCCTCCATATTGCAAAATTTAAATAAATTGTCAAATTTTATGGTTAACGGTATATTTTAATGGATTTATAAGTACTATTTATTTGTGATTTTGTTACTTGTAAATTAAAAATACACATAATATAAAGTGGAGGGAAAAAATTGGATGGAAAAATTGATTGTATTTTAAACTAAGAAATGATAGAATGTCATGTAGTATAATGTAATATATTAGGGTTAATTCACCAATGGCAACCCGACATATTATTTAGTGTCATATTGGTCACCCAATTTGATTTTGTTTTACCAATGGCCATCGAACTTTCTACTAGTATTATCATGACCAACTAATTTCATATAACGTTTCACTAAAACTATCCAATTTATTTTTCATCATTTTCCCTAATTTTAAAACGGGTAAAATGGGTAACTTTGCATTATTTATGATTTTCACTGTTTTTTTATTTAAAAAATGTTTTATTTAAAATAAGTTTTTATTTTAAATAAGTTTTTATTTTATTTTGAAAACTTTTTTTTTAATAATTTTTTATTTGATTTTATTTTTCTTAGTAACGTATTTTTAAAATAAAATTTTTTAAATAAGTTTTTATTTTATTTTCTTCATTGACTTTTTTTTTAATTTTATTTTTTAAGTAACTTTAAAAAAAATAAAAAAAAGGGTTCTTGATCAAGTTGATACCATACTAGGTATCAAAGTCGCTAAAATTAGTAGAGGTTATATGCTAAGACAATCACATTATGTTGACAAAACTAGTAGGGGTATATGCTAAGACAATCACATTATGTTGAGAATGTGATTAATAAGTTCAAACACTTGAAAACTAAACATGCTAATACTCCATTTGATCCAGTTTGAAATTTGTAAAGAAATGATGGAAAAGCTATAGCACAACTTGAATATCCAAGTGCTATCGGGATTCTAATATATGTTGTGCAGTGTACAAGACCTGACATATCATTTACAATTAGTAAACTTTATCGGTTTGCTAGCAATCTAAATAAAGAACATTGGAAGACTATCATGGAGGTACTTGGTTGTTTGAAGAAAATCAAGGATTTGCATATCTAATATTCTAAGTTTTCAGCAATATTAGAAGGAGTTACCGATGCCAGTTGGACATCTAGTATTGGTGAGCATAAGGAGGTGCAATCTTTTGGAAATCCAAGAAACAAACATGTATTACTCACTTAACTATGGAATTCGATTTTGTGGCATTGATTGAAAGCAGAAAAGAAACTGAATGACTTAGAAATTTAATGTATGAAATTCCATTGCGAGAAAAGAATAATTCTTCTATAAATATATCATGTGTGATAGTCAAGTCACTTTAGGTAGAGCATACAATGAAGTTTACAATGATAAGTTTCAACATATGTGTCTAAAACATGACTATGTGAGGAAATTAATCAAATATGGAATAATTTCACTTACTTATGTGAAGTCAAATGAGAATTTGGTTGATCCGTTTACTAAACCACTCACAAGAAAATTAGTGCAAACAACTACTAGGATGGTGTTAAAACTCCATAATTAAATCAACCAACGATGCAACCTTACTTGACTATACTAACAAGTATACTTCGGGTTCAAAGGGTAACAACAAGTCATTTGATAAGTGGATAGATTTAGCACTTATTTTTTCTTTTAAACACTATCCTAGATTACAAGTGCCGGTTGTCAGGAATATGAGGGTTGATTTTCTATAACTCTTAATAAAGCTCAGATGGGTGGATAAAGCATCTCTAAAAGAATGATATTGCAAGAACTTTACCTATATAAACTTTGAGGTGGTGCTGCTTTAATAGAGAGTTGAAATTTTTCTATTAAAAAATTAGGAATAGGAGAAACGCAATGTCATAAAAGCGATAAACGAGATTGTGTGGAACTTGAAGCACTTGATACTTATGTGTATGATTTCAACAGTATCATTGCAAGGAATAATCTGTTCAAAGCTTTCATGCTATCTAGGAATTCGATGATTAATTTGTGAGATTTATACTAAAGTTGGATTTAAATCGAAAGATATCCATACCCTAAGTATAAGTGTCGTTAAACTTGAATTCGTACTCATTTTATAT
>CAIGRO010137680.1:0-15864 GCA_903798355.1 Fraxinus baroniana
TGTTTTCAATTTGTATAGTGTTATACACATATATGGACATATTGTTTTTGTATCGACAAACTGATTGTCTTTTTAGTCAATCAATCTAATTTGCCTATTTTGATACTCAAAATCGTCGTTTTCAATCATCTTCTAGTTAAAAAAAAAAAAATTCGGGAGCTCCGCCCCTGAACCCCAAGGAGGGGGCCCGCCCCCCTCCACCCCCGTATTTTCGCCCCCTCTCTCCCAAATTGAAATTCTGGCTACGTCCCTAATCACCCCCACCTGCATTCTGTCTTTCTTGCTATTATAATAATCCCAAGTACACTAACTTATGATCAGAGCACGTATCTTACAAGACGAATGACCAGATCTACAATGATTCGACCAGAAGTGTGCCCCATGAGTTTCATTGATTTCTATTCATGTTTCATTGTACTTCTGATCTTCTATGAGTTTATTTAATGCTTTTTCGTTTGCTGAATGTTTAATCTATGCTTTGTTCATTATGTACTCGTGTACATAATGTGTTTTGATTGAAGAATATGAATACACATACACTAAAAACAGAAGTAGAAATTTATTTATCTAATTCTTACAAAATCTCCAATCCCAATGGTCACATTGTTCACGAAAATATGTTTCAAATTTAAATCACCGCAAAGTGCACGGTTCGTTGACAAGTAATAAAGTGGAAATCCTATAATTTTAAGTATCGTTCCCACGAGAATTGATTTAACTTGATTTTTATTATCGCGACCTTAACCGAATCTATTAAATTTGAAATGGGTTTTCAAATTCTATAATTAAACTAAAACGAGCATGCAAATTAAACTAAAATAACAACTTAAATGTAAAATGACATTTCAATGCAAAAGATTTGAATGAAATTAATGTATGAAAAAACGCACTAGAATCCCGAATCACCAAGCAAAGTTTTCTTTTAACCTCTATTTCACAATTTGATAACACTATGAATTGGTTGAAGAATCAATGTTTCTAACTTATTCAACCATCTCTTTCAAGTAGAATTGAACATATTCTAACATACAATTTGACTATATTCTACGACAAATGCAATATACAAGAATGCATAACGTTTTGTAAACAGTTAGAAATTCACGTAAAGTATAGCGGTATATTTCTATCCCATATTGGACCATACGATAATTTATAACTTATTGAGTTTATTTCTCTTCTTTCGAATGTATAAAATAAACCATCCAAACTCATACAACTATTGCACATATAATTGTAGAGGCAAGAAAGTGTATATAAATCATTCAATATCCATCAAACGTGTTTAAATATTAAATTACAAAAATAGAAATTAAAATATCACAATGCGAGGTTCATCGTTCACCTAGTATATAAAAAAGTCTAACCTAACATGGATAAAATAAAAGAACAATAAAAATATTTAGGAGAAGACATCACTCAATTCTTGAATTTAAATCTTGCAATCTTGAATCTTAGAGTGAAATCCCTCGTTTTTGCCTTCTTCCTTGTTCTTCAATGCCTTTTCTCTCAAATCATGTCTAACCATAGGTTCTGGACGAATTGTGGCTTTTATAGTTGTCCTAGAATTATTACCATACGAGTTGGAGTCAGATTAATTCGAGTTGAAGTCGGATAAGGAAACCAAAAATCTCGCGCCGGATTTGTTTCATGCAACCACATGATTATATGTCATGCGATCGCATGGAACAACCAATTGTCTCTGGAATTTTCTGTTAAGGCCAGGCGACCGCATGGTTATATGTCATGCGATCGCATGGAACAACCATGTTTTTCCCACTGGATAGCTTTTGGTATTTTGGTCATATCTTTCTCTCCCGATATTCGATTGAGGTGATTCAAATTGCGTTGGAAAGCTTACTCAAAGAGCTACAAATCTCCCAATAATATAATTATTCAAATTCGAACGACTTCTATGCCAAAAATGGGTCTCAAACTAAGACTGAAAATTCGAAGTATAACTTTTTCGATTAGAAGTTGATATGTGATAGCACTTCGACTATATTTCATCGTTTTGGTTTCTTTCCTCGTTCAATTGGCGCATAATACTCTTAAATCTTCATCGTGAGATCGACACAACTTTTAAGTAATTGCAAACTTTGATTTTTGCTTCATTTAACCCTTTTTTACTTTTTTTCCTAATTTCTCCCATGTTCATCGTTGGTGTCTTGCAAACACATATTACATCGAAATTAAACTATATTCTGCACATTTATCGACAGTTACCCATGTTTGTGAACCAAAATAAACGTGTAAAAACGCTTTTATCACACATAAACCAATATATTTGAAGACGACTACATAAAATACTTTTCGTCACCTGTTCCTCGAAAGTACATTTCCGTACGTTTACATATTCAACTGTACAACCATATGCCGGGAAAAAAGGTGCAGAAAGAGATTTAAACCAATTGCAGGCTGCATCTACAGATTACTGAACTTCCTCGCTAAATACATTGAACAACTCAAGAAGAACAAGAAAGCATTCCAACACCCGGACGATAAGCCCAAGCGGGTGGCAAGCGTGCATATTTTTCCATTCCGGGTTGATCATCGTATGGACGACTCATAACTTTCAGCAGCTGACGAACCTCTTCAAAATTACCAGATTCTGCTGAATCAATGGCACTTTGACAGAGATAATTTCGAAGTATGTACTTGGGATTTACGGAGTCCATTGAGACCTTCCTGTCCTCGTCTGAAGTATCACTAGCAGAGAGCTGCAGATGGAGAAATAAAAAACATAAAAGTGTAAGCGCAAATAAACAAGTTAGAAAATTTCAAGATGCCAAAAAAGGCTTCGCCTAAAAATGGTGTCCATAAAGTTGCACTGGGATATCATGTTTTCACATGGTTTTACTGAAATATATACTCAAATCACTGTCTGTATGAGGTTTGATGTTCAACAATTCATAAATAAGAAACAGGGGAGAGGAGTTGGAAATATTATTCTGTCAAAGGGAAGCAGAGTAACCACATTAGGTTCTAAAAACTAAGGGGGCTTTAGTTTGTTGTTTTCTGTTTTGTAAAACACCCAAAACTAGTTTTGTTTGATATTTATAAAAATGCATTTTTAAAAATTAAATTTATAACAAATTTTTTAGTGTTTTCAGTAAAAACACGAGAAATAAAAGTAATTTAACTCCTCCTTCCAATGACATATCAAACCCACCCGAAGGACCAAAAAAAAAAAGTAAGTAGCCTTCTTCTCCAAACCCACCACGTAAACAACCCCCTTCCACCACCGCCCCCCTCTCCCTTCCATGCCACCACCACCCCCTTCCATCGATTTTTCACCACTGCTAATGTAAAGCCCCAATATTGCAACACTAATCGAACTCAGAATTTCAGAACCCATATAATAGACCCAATTTCAAAGCACAAATTAAAAGTTACAAAGATGTATACAATCATAGTACCCCAAAGGTGGCGGCATGGCATAAAATTGGGTTCTATTATTCTCAGTTCATATCATTATTTTCTATTTTTTATTTTTTATTTTTGTCCTATTTTTTGCTAAGTCAATTTATTTGTATTTTGTTTTTGTAGCTGTATAGTAAGATTAACCAACTTTAAAATGTATATATTATTTGATAATATATTAGCATAAAATTGTTCTATTTTATTGAATAATCGAAATTCGTTGAATAAAATGTTGTATAACAATTTCTAAAAATTTCAAACCAAACGTGTTTCCAATTTTCTGTTTTGAGAAAGTTTTTCAGAATGACAAACAAAACATGTTTTCTGCAGTTTTAAACAGACCCCAAAATAGAAAAAATGAAAATGAATTCAAAATTCAAAACTTAAAACTGAAATGCAAATCGGAGGGGACCTAAAATTTCCAGAGGCTTTTATGCTAAGTCGCTAACAGCATATGCCAGAAAAATGTGCTAGTGGTACCCAAATTGATTAAGCAGCCACACAATCTCCTCTTGTACACTTTTTTTGATTGTATAATTTCAATAACCAAAAAAATATTTTAAGCTGCAAGTGGTCCCAATCCTACAAACTAATTGTGCATTATCATCAATGTTTAAAAGATAGCAGTACCGACCCCGCACAAAAATAAATAAAAAAACGAACACTTCGACTCGTCAAGATCGTCTGAATTTGGACTATAAACCTGAAACCTTAGGATGCATGCTTTGCGATTGCTGTGTGCATGCATTTATGTGTGGCCATCTGTTTTATTTTAAGAGGGTGTATATTGACTATTAAAAATGTGTTCCTCTAACAATACAGTAACCCAATATAGATTAGAAAATAAAAACGAAATATAATGTGTCATATTACCTCCTGTATGTAGGATTTCAACCAGCTGGTCCATGCATCTTTGCGCTCCTTACCAATATCCAGCAGAACAGCCTTCAATGGAATCAGCAGCTCATCTTCTGGAATGGTAGGATCAGCTTTGGTATTTGAAAGCGACCGAAAGAAATTTGTGTAGTCAACTTTGTCAATAGCCATGTTTTTAAGAAGTTCGCTGATCAACTGCTTGTTGTACTTAGGCAAACCAAGTTTTTTGGTCATTATCGCCTGATATTTGTCCATAAATTTGGTCCCATATCTAGCCAGTGGAGGAAATAGAACGTCAATAAAAATTCAATTCCAAAAGAAAATATTTAAACGGGTTAAGTCATTAAAATACCTCTCCATGGCATAGTTTGCTTCTTTATCATTTATCAACTGAGCTGTCGAAAGAGTTGTGGTAAAATGTGCAATATTCCATAAGCCAATATCAGGTTGATTTGCAAAACTGTACCTTCTCCCAGGAAGATCAGTAGTATTTGGGGTGTAACGGGGATCAAATGCATCCAGGAATCCAAAAGGACCATAATCAATAGTAAGTCCCAACACACTCATGTTATCAGTGTTCAGGACTCCATGCGTAAAACCAACTCCCTGCCAGCTTGACACCAAGGAAGCCGTGCATTCAGCAACTTCTACAGCCCAAGCTGATATTTCCAAAAGTTTAAAGCCATAATCAGACAAATCGATGTGGTATATTGTCTAAATGAACATAAAACAGACGAAAGTAAAATGTTCAGCCAATGAGATATAAGAACAGGTTGTCCTTTGGATTTAAATTGCATCCATTGTCCATAGGATCAATTTAGTTAAGACAAATGAAAAGAAAGATAAGCAGACAAAATGTAATAACCACTCCTCGGACATGCGTCCAAAACTTCCCCCTCATTTCATCATAATTTTTTTTTCCTGAAACAAAGGCGGTTGAATTGGTCCATGGCCTCAACAAATGCCTTCAACCATGTCAAGAAAATATTCAAAGAATGTTTGGGAATCACAGATTGACAGCGCGAATGAATAATAACAGTGAAAAATAAATTAACAAGAAAATATGACCACATGCATCCACCACATTTTTCACTCTCCAGCTCAGAATGTGATTATTTTTCTTATGACATTTTATTCTTCAAAATTACAATTACCTGCATACTTGTTTGAAGTTAAATCCACAACTGAATTATCTCCTCCACCAATGCTGAAAGGAACACTATCGCTTTTTCTCAGCTTCTCTAAATGGGGGAAGTGATGCCGAATGGTGTAGTCCGCCAAAGTACGAACAAGGTCAAGATCCTCTCTAGATGCATGTATTTGATACGAACCAAAGCGTAGAAACGATTGAGAAACTCTACAAACAATTGCACCTGGCTCGTCCTTCGGATTGCCACTGCATGTGAATAAGCCCAAACTTATCAGTGTCGTAGCTAATAGTTCATAAAGAGATTAAATCACTACACCAAGTCATGCAGCACTCAAAGTTACTTTGCCATGATGAATCCAGAGTCCATTCATGGTTGTATTATTTAGGCTTTGAGCGAGATAAAGTCAAAATGTAAAGATATGTCTGAGAGGATAAATGCTTCGCGTTGTAGAATAAAAAGTTCCTTGTTCATCAATGGAAACTTGTTCCCTTCAATTCCTTGAGAACATCTTATCTAACTTAAAGAATAACCAAAGTTGAAGCAGAAGATAAAGTATCAAACTGGAGTATATAAACAAATAGAATACAAGAACATACTCGTAAAACATGTCTCGCGTGACATATTTTCCAGTTGTCACAAGACAAAGCGCACGCGTTGTCGGGATTCCCAGATAATGTATTGCCTCACTGCAGAGAAATTCCCTGATACTACTTCGCAAGACTGCTAGACCATCAGCAAACCTGCTGTAAGGGGTCTTTCCAGCACCTTTAAGCTGCAATTCCCACCTCTCCATCTTTGAATTCAGAACCTCTCCAAGAGTGATAGCACGACCATCACCCAATTGACCAGCCCACATCCCAAACTGATGTCCTCCGTAACATTGAGCATAAGGCATCCTGCAGAAGTCATGTCAAATGGAGTAAATAAAGTTTCATTAGAAAATATTAATCAAAATAATCTAAAACGATAAGGAAATGATGCTTACACTCCAACCAATGGTGATGCTCCAGAGAATATCAGTGGAAAATCAGGCCTAGTGAATCTGAAATACTGAACCAATTAGGCACGAAGAGATCAATTTTATCGTCAAAAAAGTTGAAAGGGTTTATGAAACGCGTGCGAAAGCAGAATATATTGAATAAGGTCGAAGATATATATGCAGGTAACTGAAGCAACTCACTCTTTAGGATTCAAATCAAGTAACTCAGCAACTGAATCAGACCATGCAACGAGCTGAGGGTTCTCCACCTCAACAGATGGAGACACTTTAGTATAGCAAGCATGCAAGACCTGCACAAAATGCCGTAAAGATAAATGGCATTGTCATTAACTACGGAAATAGAGGTAAAACTAATCATGAGTAAATACACAAAATTGAATTGACACATCTTACTCAGGATAAAAAAGCATACATAGTTCAAAAAATCTAAAGGCGTTACAAACATCATCAAGTCAAGCTATTGTAGAAGAGATTTTTAAAAGAATGCAGTTTTCACATTGGAGATTAATTCAAAGAAGGAAAGACGAAGAAGCATTTTGGATCAAGACGAGACGAGACTGAGAGATGGCAGAGTTGGCCAAAAATCTGGCCCTGCTCTGCCTGGTTGGCGAAGGTATGCTGCCTGTGCTAGCCTGTTTGGCCAGCAAACCACTGCCTGCTAGAGCACCCATGCTGCCAAGTGACACCAATGTATCTTTTTGTCTCCAACTGATATTTGGCTGTTAAAATTCGAATTTTTTCAGTTTTAATTGATATATTTTCAATCTAAAAGACACCTATGAATGGTTTTAACCTATTTGAAAGGGCATGAGATGAATCTATATATAGAATCAATTTTTCTTTGATTTGAGGTGTGAAAAATTGATAGAATTCCAGATTATTCTCTCTACCTTCTTCTACGCTTTCTTGCATTCATCTTTTCTAATTCATTTTTCATTTCAAAATCAAAATTTATATACTGTTATACTGGAAGGAGGAGATATAAGACCTCTTGTATAAGTTTATCGAGTTCTTGGTGTTCGGGTTTCTTACATTAAGTGCGCTATCACCATCAACATTCAAAGCATGGTATCATGGAGGAATATTTAGTATCCCTTGAGCATTCAATATTGGTGAGGACAAATAGTCTTTAAGGAAAGCGACGTAGTAATGAGCCTTGGAACCCAAAATTTCTGTTTTCATTATTGCAGAAGAAATCCCACCAAAAGCTATTTATATGTACATTGAAAATAATTAACCCCAAGTATTAATTGACCTCATTGCTCAATTGTTCCTAACTGAGTGAACCAAAAATAAAACAATCTGGGGTATCACACTTAGATGTGACAATTCCTACAAGATTCTTCATAAAAATAGCCGGAGAAGTACAGACAAAATTAAAATATCACCACCTTAAAATTCAAAAGAAATAGATAAACCCAGGAACTATTGAATAAGTAAAATTAAATAAAAAAGGGAACCTGTCGAGGAATTAAATCTGTTCTTGGGTCACCAGGAAGTTCCCGAACAAATGAGTTGTCCCACCTCAATTCTTCCAGCTTCAATTTCACTCTATTACTATTTATGAAACTATTATTTTCTAATGTTTTATTTTTCTCATCATCTGAAATGGAATCGACGGAGACAGAGGCAGTTGTTGAAGGGTTGGTCTCCATTGAAAATATGGAGTGGCGTTTCAGTAATTTGAAGGGGTAGGAACGGAGTTTCGGCCTGAGATAATTGGAGAGAGAAGGGCGGAGGCGACGGAGGGCTGTGGGGGAAGTAGTGGCGACGAGAGAAGAAGAAAGCGAGAGAGAAGCCGAACTGTGGGAAAGCATTTTGATGTTAACTAACACTTTTGACTGACACGTTTATGTGTATCTAAAATAATATCTATGTATACTCGTCTCTCTTACGATTTTTAATATTAAAAAATGTTTATTTTGCAAAAAAAGAAAATTGATTTTTCTTTAAAAAAAATTCACATATATGCTGATTTTATTTCGTAGGGTGTCGTAGAAAAGACAAAATTGTTTCAAGCATCTATAGAATCGGAAGGGTCCTTTCTTCCGAAGAAAGAGGACGAATTATTTACATTTCATCTCATCTATCATTTTTCTTTTACCAGTGAGTCATACTATTAGAAGTCGGGTCCATCGGAAACCAAGAAAACATATATTTGATTATGTTGCTATGATTTCAATTATAATTTCCTATTTGATCTCTTTAAGTTCTATATTCACACCAGACTACTCCTATGAGGAAGTCGACGCAATCTTGATCCCAAATTTGACCCAAAAACCCTTCCGATAGCCACTCTTCTGCTACGAATTTTGCATTTATGTCTAACCCTAATGGTGGCCTAACAACCCATGTGAAATTTCCTCTACTAGCATCAAGATTCAAGGGCTTTCGCTAATTGCATCCTATGTGAAGCTGAGATTGTATTCTGTGATCCAAAGCATATGTGTGATACATAATTTACTTCCTTTTTTATGGATCCATTCGATACATTTATCATGACTAATTGTTACTTCTTTACCAGCTCTTGATGATCTAACATTTTCTGTTAATAATACCGATCCAATCGCATAAACTGGAATGCTTGATTACGATGAAAACACATCAATTCAAGTTTGTCAAGTTCTTTGACTGTATCGAGTGTTATAGATATAGAAAGAATAATCTCTATTATATTTTTATAATAGTGTATGATTATTTTCCTTAATAGTTGATTGTATAATTATTATGCAATCTTTCCTTTTAGAGTTATTTATAGCCTATAAATAGGGTCTTTTACTTTGTAATAGAAACAAATTTATTATATACAATTTATAATATTCTTCACATGGTATAATAGGGTCTTTTACTTTGTAATAGAAACAAACTTATTATATACAATTTATAACATTTTTCACATTGTATCAGAGCAGTTTCGATCCTAAACAAATTAACTTTTGAATTTCGTTTCCGCCTAGTGGCCTTGAGCTGCTCGTCCGCCTACCAATGTTGTTTTTTTTATTTTATTTTCTTTTCGAATGTATACCTATAAAGTCGCATCACATTCCGATGGCCATAAATCAGTTCTGCAATTTGTTTGGAGTTTTTCCAGCTTTGGTAATCTGGAACTTGGTTCAGTTTATTTGGAATTTGCTTTAGTATCTAGTTCATCTAAAATTTGGTCTAGTTCATTTGAAATTTGGTTTAGTATATATCCAGTTTATCTGAAATTTGGTTCAATTTATTTGGAATTTGGTTTAGTATATGTCCAGTTTATCTGGAATTTGATTTGATGTTGGTTCGGTATATTCGAAATTTGAAATTTGCAACCAATTTATTTGGTATTTGTCGAGCTAGAATTTGAGATTTGCGTCCAGTTCATTTGGTATTTGTCAAGCTGGAATTTGAAATTTGCATTCATTTAATTTGAACATAAAATTTGTATCCCTTTGGTCTAGTAGTGAATGAGTTGGTTACTTGCAGATATGAGTGTTCCTTCTTTCTCTCTAACCCGTATTGAGATTGACTATCATCAGATTTCTCCTTCAAGTCTTGATGATGGTTGGTTAAATTGGTGAATGATAATTTTTCATTATCATCAACTTTGAGTAATTTGTTTGGCTTGGTTGACATACAAGCAATTTTGAAGATTTGATTGGATCGATTTATCTTTCAAACTCAATTTGATTGTGATGTAGGAGAAACTTATAGGAAAGACAAAAATGTCACAAAAAAGAATTTCAATTAAGATAAATTCAATAAAATTTCATTTCATTCAAAACTGAATCTACCTCAAATGACTTACAATATTTAAATAACGAAAACCTAAGAACATTCGAAAATATTATATAATAATGAAAAAATATTATTTTTTTTCCATAAATGGAAAAAATTGAGATTATGACGGATCTTGTTTCTCCTAATCACCAAGGTCGTCCCCCAATAAACGGAATCGCAATCCGAGTCTTATTGAATGAGATATTGCTAAATCAAATATTACCATAAATGACAAAAACGATTAATTAANGAAAATATTATATAATAATGAAAAAATATTATTTTTTTTCCATAAATGGAAAAAATTGAGATTATGACGGATCTTGATTCTCCTAATCTCCATGCTCGTCCTCCAACAAACGGAATTGCAATCTGAATCTTATTGAATGAGGTATTGCTAAATCAAATATTACCATAACCGGCAAAAATGCTTAATTGAATGCCTAAACGACGGAATTTGCCCAAAATTTGACGTGCATCAGGGTCAAAGGCCCTGAGTTGTGATCATCGGCCCATTTCCAATCAAATTGGACTATCAATTCGTCAAAAACGGACAAACTCGAAGTTCCATGATATTATTATTTTGTCTTCATCATTGATGCAGTGGAAGCTTATAGGAAAGACAAAAATTCACACAAAAAGAATTTCAATGAAGAGAAATTCAAGAAAACTTTATTTCATTCTATAAGCCGAATCTACTTCAAATGGCTTACAATATTTAAATAGCAAAAACCGAAGAAAATTCTGAAATATTACATTATAATGGAAAAATATTATTTTTTTAGACGGATCTTGATTCTCCTAATCATAAGGGTCGTCCCCCAACAAACGGAATCGCAATCCGAACCTTATTATTAGAAACAAATTTATTATATACAATTTATAATATTATTCACATTGAGAAGAAGAGCATCAGAATTAGACCAAGTTGGATGATTTTTCCAGTGGTATTCTGTAAAAGGATCATTCTATCATGACAATAACATAGCCTGGGACAATTGAGTAACATGATGTTTTCCAGCTTCAGGAAAATCAGGCAGATGAAATTCAGCACACGCTGTACTAAATACGTCTGGACAGTATAAAGAATAAAATTAATGTTTTTTCTTCAATAACACTATATAGTACTGTCGAATCCTCCTTGCCAAACACGGTATCAACGTTTTTGTGAGGTAAATTCAGCCACGATCCACCTGTAGCACTGAAAATTGAATGAAAAATTCCAAATTCATGGGATACATCAGCTGTCCATCCATATAAAAAGTCTGTTATTTTACAAACTGGCTATAATATCAAATAGCAACTTCTTGAATGTAATTTTGAAACTCAGAGTGGCTTGGAGGAGGGTGAATAGAAGGTTGTAAGGAAGTGAATCCGAGTTTTCGGCCCCAAGAAGGGATTCCATGTTCTGTGCTGTGGAAAGGAATTTCGACAAATTTAACGGAGGAGGAGGAGACTGGAGGAAGAGATTTTCGAGTTTCTTGATGTTAAGAGGGGTGTTTACAAAGGTTATGCTAGAGTCAGTTTTTTTTCTATCTTTTGAGCTAAGGCTAAGAATCGTATAATATGACCTTGTTCCATGGAAGGAAAAGCACAACCTTTTCCCTTCTATTTTCATTGCTTTCATCAGTAATAGTCATCTTTCATTTTCTGACACTGATTATTCTGTGGGTTTGCTAGTGAAACATGAAGTGTGTAACTCGACCAAGTCAAATAAGGGTACTAGAGTCAAGTGAAATTGTTTATTCAAAAATTGGTGGAAATGACACTGTGCCCTATTGAGAAAGATGCTAAGAGTTGAGTAATATTTTAAGTTAAAGTTTGTTACATATTGCACTCGACCTTGTCCAGTGGAGGTGAAGAAGCCGTGGAATTTTTAGCAAAATTAAAATATAGTTTTATTTACACAAAATTCAATTGAGTTGTTTCTTAAAGGGGACAATTCATGGGATTTATATTGCACAATCTAAAGAGGTGAATATCACATCAACTTAATCAACAAGTGAGTGAAGAAACTCGTCGAAGCATAATCATCGATTCATCACCAAGTAAAAATTACAAGTTAGTTACTTACCCCCATGGAAACTACTAGAAACCATAAAGTCTTATTTCGAAATAAATTCAGAGTCAACTACATGAATCATTTTTTTTCACTCTATTTAGTTCGTTGCTAAATCTACTTGAAACTTAACCCTTATCGTAAAACAAAAAAGGAAAGAATTGAAATATACTAACTATGCTAGTGATTTATATCTGCAAAGAACCTTACATCTAAGAACTCTGTCATGAACATAGAAACCAGGCATTACCATAACCTTAACCCTGCTTGCACCCTGTGATCTTTGTCTGTCTGCAAAAATGTCCTCCATGAAATGTGGATCAAACGGCCTGTTTTCTTGAACTCGTAGAATTTCGAGAGGTGGGTTGAATGAAAACGCAAGTAAATGCAGCAACCAGATGCATTTTGCAGTGACAAAAAAAGCTTGAAGAAGCTGCTCGGGCCATGGCCTAGTCCAACCAAGAGTCGTGATAATGCTACTCATTTTCTGATCACAAAACATACTGAATTCTTCACTGTAATACTTCGTCCCCTTTCTTAGTACTTCGTTCCAGCTCAGATTTCTCAATGCAACAAATGACTGAAAGTGTGATTCACGTTCTAGTTGAGGGTCTAAAAGCTTTGGCGCGCCATTCTTTTGGAACACGCAATTTTCAAAGTCCTGGTAGAGTGATTGGTTTATAATGGCTTCCAAATGGTATAGCAAGGCTTTAGAGTACTTGGAATTAAGAGACAAATTGTATGGTTGAAGCAATGAGTTCAAATTTTCAAGCAGAGTGTGATCAGTCTCTTTGATCTTTCCCACGAGAGTCTTGCAGAATTGCTTCACTGATAGTCTTGTCTCAGATACTATCTGCAAAAAGCCCTCGACCATAACTTCCTCACTTACTGGCATCGAATTTTCTGTATTACCATCAACTGATTTCCCTCTTTGTGGAAGATTCCAAAGTTTTTCAACGGGCTGAGAGTTTTTAGTTTCGGCTGCCTGTCTTAATGCCTTCTTCAGTTCTTCACAATAAGTTTCCAAATACTCGAGTTTCTGGCTTAGCTGCCCCAGTGACGACTTCATTTCTGTGGCTTCTATTAAGGCTGCATCTCGACTCTCATTTGCTTCCATCAACTCTTTCTGCAATGTCTCGACCGATACCATCCCCAAGTCCTTGAGAATTTGGGAAACATCCTCAGATTGCATTCGATTTGGTGAATACACATTCTTGTTCTTTTTCTTCATCCTAGAAAACAACCATGACAAATTAAGCCCTCTGTTTTTCGGCTGGGAATGAACAGAGGCGTGTGAATCTGTCAATGGTACAACGATATTAGACTTCTTGCCATTTTTAGTTGAACCATCTGTCTCAGTACTAATTGTGGCAGGCATACATTTGTTACAAGATGATACTGATTTAAGGTCTCCCAAACTGTTTCGCCTCGACTTGCAGTAATTGGGTCCTGGGGATAATCTAAGCATGCCAACGTTATGAATGCAAGAACCCGTGACTGAATATTGATCTTCAGCTGCACATATATTTGGTTCCAAGTGTACAAATTCAGAGGGAAATCCTTTTCTCGAAGATGCATTCGTTGTTCTACAATCCGACAATATGGCTTCATCGGCATTTCCCCCTCCTAATGCGTAATCTCCCCAACTTTCAGCATAATTTCGATTCTCAAACATAACTTGTTGATACCCCGGTAATGGTTCATCGTCATAACTCTGTTAGCGTTTCACATTGTCAATAAAAACACGTTATATTGAAGATTATCACACTATTTAACAAAGAAAATAAGGGCAAAAATATGCAAGAACACAGATCTAGGGGGTGGTAACTGAAGATTAAGGCAGTCTGAACTAGAGTTGAAAAAAATTTCCTGTTCCGTTAAGCCAAAATAAGTTCATCTGATACAACACAAGTGATGCTAAAGATTATCTTTAAACGTAAAGGATTAGGCCATGTTTATTAAAATTGAATATGGTCGAAATGAGAAATTTTTGTTCTGTATTTGTCACTAATTTCATGATCCCCATCAACATTTAGCTTCAAAAAACACAAAATCCATTGACAAACAATGAAATCGTGAAAAATTCTTTTGTTGTTGTGTTTAACCACTTCATCTAAGCATATAGCCACCTCTAAGAGAGGAGACACATTCATTGACTTTAATTTAGTACTTAACGACTCGGGACTTTTGCGTGCCACTATACAATGTTAGCTAATATAAAAGCTGACATTATGGAGCACATTAGCTTGTTCGGTTGTGGTCAAAAGTTACTTTCTTAAAAGTAAATTAGTTTTAAAGTAACTTTTAAGCACACGCAACCATGTTTTGGAAGAGAAAAAATAGATTCCCAAGCTCCAATCTTACAGTAGAAGGAACATATTATCTTTAACCAAAACAGTGTGGATTTAAAGCACAAAACTCACATACCAACACAAAGAAAGTGGTGAAAATGAAAAACTTACCGGGGTAAAAACCGGATAATCTTGAGCCGAAAACTGGGAAGCATGGTGAGAATGAGAAACAGGAGAAGCAGAGGGGAACCTTAAATTTGTAGGGCTATTTTTTCCCTGCAAAAGAGCGGCATGAAGTGCTCTAAGCTCCACTGCTTTAGCAATGGCGCTCTGAATATCTTGCCTGTTAACTTCATTCCCATTTTCATTTGCATTAAATATTTGTGTAGAAGCCATGAAAATACACAGGAAAAAACAGAGAAAAAGATAAATATATGCAGCCCACAAAGAAAGAGTAGTGTAAAGAAATGTGTTTATATCTGGGAATTTATTCACTGGGAAGAAAAGAACAAAGAGGATGAGGCTGTGGCAATTCAACGGTTGGATTTGTTATTGTTCAGAAAAAAAAAAGTAAATTACATCATATCATATCCAGTGATGAATTCTGAGGAGCCAAGAATTGGAGAGAGAAAGAAGAGAGAGAGATGTCTCTAATATGAGTCAAGTGAGCTTTTGTCTTGGTTCTTAAAGAACAAATGGAATGAGTGCATGTGAACCAGAGGGGGGGAGTGGGGTGGGGTGGGGTGGCGTGGGGTGGTGGTGTTACTGTGTAGTCTGTGTTTAGGGCCTTAGGCCATGGGCAAATGCCAAATAGTGAATTGCCAAAATCACCCTTGTTTTCTTTAATCTTATCAACACATATGGAATTGTACAACTTTTTATAGATCTTCGAGTCGGTTAGTGATTTCATTTTCTCGACTCAGTTGAGTGCAATGTTACATCTACTAATGTAGGTATGACTAGGGGTCCCGACAAAATGTTATCAAGAATTTTTGACAGCGCTCTTCTTTTATCTGAATTCGAGACGCTGTGCATGTTCGGAAGTTATTTATAATCAATTTAAATTATAAATAAATAAATAAAAGTGAGTGATCAATAAGTGTATAATATTTATGAGTTATACTAATGTACAAATGAAATGTAGTTTGGTCGAGTGTAAATAAATTATAAATAGTTATGAACATTCACTTGTAAAAAGTATGGACAGAATTTTAATTTAATTTAAAATAAGTACTAGTCACTTGGAATGATAATTGTACTTCTAGTTGACCTTACAACTAAAGGGCAGTAGTGCCATAATCTATGCCACTA
>CAIGRO010137720.1:0-19206 GCA_903798355.1 Fraxinus baroniana
TAAAACCGAACCGCTTACACTCCTACCACCACTCTCTTCCAAAGAGCGTACCAGTTTGTTCGAAAATAAGAAATAAAATAAATAAATAAATAAGGTAAACCCAACAAAAAGCATATTTTATATCACATTCCCAAAAAGAAAAAAAAAAAACCCCCTTACTTAAAATTACCTTTTTTTATTGCTTTTAAGCTTAACCATACACATTCGATAATCTTCTCCTAATAAATTATCTGTCGAACTCCAATGATAAGTAGCAATTCCTTCAACTAAATGAACATAAAAGGGATGGCTGCTGCACCATAAAATGAGAGATTCTGAACTGATTACTTTGACAATATGACGGTTACTCTGTTACATTTGTACACATTGAGTGATAGGCGAGGATGGCTTAGAAACAACAGAAAAACTCCTTGAGCCTTTGCATTCTGCCTACAACAGCCTTTCTTTCTCCGGTGGACACAGTTTTTTGGCTAGCAGATGGCTTTACTTCATCATACATAATTGATGCGCCTTCAATTCTGTGCTCCGACTTCTGCCTTTGATTAGGGTCGAGTGCTGACCCAGTTAGGAATCCTTCTGCTGCATGCTTACTTCCAGTAGCACTCTGTATAGATCCTAGGATAACATTTCAAAAGAGAAAAATCAAGAAGTGCTGCAAATCAGTAATCTGCTGCATAAGAAATGAGTTTTAAGTATGCCTCATAGGGTACAAAAACACCAGCTAGATAAGCCCGCATTGGACAATTGCATACCAAAACAAAATACGTGCAGCCATGTTTTGATAGACTTCCAATAGGACAGTAAAATTAGAATTACAGATTACAGCCCGTGTGCATCTCAGTCGAGGTGGGATGATGACTGAACAGAATCCAAGATGAACTTTCTTCGTATATATCCTTAGGAATACTTGTATACCTAAATGACCAAATGCGTCTACAACAGTTCGTCTATGGAATATTTTCTTCTTTATAGCATATGTGATTCCTCGAAACTTTAGGATTAATTATCCAAAATTAATTTACTCAATCAAGTTAATGACATTCACTAACTGAAACTATGCCAAGACTAATGCACCAAAGTATGCTTTCCCAAACTTTCATGATATTATTGTTGTTTATTGATGTTACTTCATGCTAAAACTCAATTTTTTCGCGATTTATTTTTCTGGTTAAGTTATAGTAATTTCATGCTTTCCCTTCTAAAGAAGCTTGTTTCGTCCATGAATATTTTCCAGTACTATCTAATTCCTTCCCTCTATAACAGATTAAGCTTTAAGATGTTATAGTTCAATGCAAGCATCAAGTCTGGACACCATTTGAAAACTACTGACAATGATGGAAAGTTGAAAATGTGTGTGAGGTGCATTTTAAAACCTGGAGTCGGAAAAATAATTGAACTTCATGATCATATCGGTGACTAACGAATTCGTGTAACAAGAATAGACGACTTTTCCAGATTTCACGATATATGCAGTATCTAGAATAGGGAACATGATATGAATAGGGTCCACAGAAGGAGCATGATTGGAAATCTCTACATACCTAAAGTGGCTGGCTTCATAACTACGTTATCTGGTCTAACAGATGCAGAAAAACTATACTTGCTTAAATCCTTCCCTTGAAGTTGTTTGTTATCCTCATCAGTCAGGTCCCGTAACAATGCCAATGAATCAAAATATTCATCGGATGCCCGGCTTGGACAACTTGAATTTTCTGAACTAGAAGAAAGTGACTCGGGTTCTGCAAGATCATCTAATTCCAAGAAGTCACCTCTCTTGAAGCATTCTAGCTCTGCAAAATCGTCTGGAAAAGAGTTCTGGACCCTCTTCACCTACAAAATCACAAGCAGGTCTGAGAAAACAGAGGACATGTAAAAACGAGTACACTGAGAGCCCTTGCCCCATGAATCAAGAGCCAACAAACAAGAACACGTAAAGGGGGAAACTCACACTGATCCTTAAGGTCTGTAACTTACCAAATCATTAAAGGCCAAATACAAACAAAATTGATGCTATAATCTTCCCACAAAATCCAAAAATTTTATAAAATATATTGTTTATCCTCATCATCTCAAAGTGTAACCAATATATGCAATTGCAGTTTCTTTTCCTGCAATCCATTTTTGCAGATGTGACTGCTGCTGGCAACAGATGGGAAAATATTGGTATATATGTCATTAAAGAGCACTCTATTTTGAAAATTAAAACAGGCAAAGGCTTTATCTAGTTAACCTTATAATGTTCAATTGGGAAAAGGATGTGTACAAAGTCACTCAAGTAGTTAATTAGATATGTAATATAAAAAAGAACGAATATCAGACAACAGGATCAATCACTGCATCAAGAACATAGAACTGCATATAATGTCCCATCCAAGCAGCAACAGCAAGAAGAGAACGGCCAGAAAGGGATTATATATATAATGACAAAAATAAGAGATGCGAAGACATGGGAAAAAATAATGCATACAACAAAAACAGGGATGCATAGAAAAACCAACCTCAACTTTGCTTGAAGAATCTTGTGCTGAGGTATTATTATTATTGCTCGGGTTAACTGATGCCACTGAACCAATGCATTTCGCACTAACATCAGTCTTGTTGTAATTGGGCTGAATCTCATTTTTGGGGCTAAGCGCACTGGAAAGGAAAATTCTGCAAAGTGATTTAGTGTCCTGCACATTATCCAACCAAAGCGGTTTCTGACTGGTAAGGTTGGAGATGATGTATAGAAGATGTTAAGGAATGGACTAATGCCAGCTAGTTGCAGTTAATACCTTTGGCTTGGTTTTATGACATAATCCCTTTTGTGTTATCCTGTACTCTTGCATAAGCCAACAAGTTTTTCGTCCATTAGGGGCTTCACCTTCAAAAAATTCAAGAGTAGTTCTCCAACCACTCAATTCAGAATTCAAATGTATCTCATGAGTTTCTCCTTTGGCTTTCCAAAATCCAAAGGCTGTCTCTTTTCTCTCATTTGAATGAATGAGGTACCAAATTCCATCTGCATATACCCAGATTTTTGAAGTAAGTAATTAAGAATGTAGTTATCATGGTTAAATTGCAAGAATTCCCATTACGTGATCCGTGTTCGAATGAGTACCAAGTCATTAACCAGGTGTCCTCAAAGTTCATGTGAAAATAGAACATAAGAAAGTTATCTGATTCATCAGAAGAAAATTAACTCTTTTACCTTTATTGATATGTGTAAATGGAAATCCATTTATGAGTTAACAGAGAAGACAATTCTAAAAAGATCTATGATTACCAAGGTGAATCAAGAATGCTTCTGATTGAATCAATGAAATTTACAGATATATTGAGTTTAATATATTCAGATTTTCACTTTTCAAATTCTTCTACAGAAGTACTCGACTAAAATGCATAAAATGAAATTCTAACTGATTTGTATCCTAAAAATGTTTGTCAAAAATTTAGATTCTCATACTCTTTGAATGTGAGAGGGTAGTAACATTCCTAAACTATGTTTGAATTTTTATTATCTTGCAAGTGGAATAGACATCTAAGCTTCTCAATTAGTAACCTACCAAAATTAGTTTGTGACAACAAAGTTGAGAGTAACTTTCAAATCTCGTAAACAATTGCAGACTCACAACCTGACAGTCATGTGAGAGACATGACAGGGAACTTTATCCAACCCGGACAAAAGTTCAATCAGAGAGGCAACGAAAAATGTACAACATAACTGCAAAAGATGGGAACTTCAAACTAACCTGGTAAATTTGAGGGATTGTACTGGTACGGGTCTACATCTGCTATCACGTTATTTGGAAGAGAGGACCCACATAAGTACTCATTAAGTGACGAAAAGATTTGTTCATCACTCGAACCAATTTCAGAAAGTGGGGAAGGTATTGGAGGACACATGGAGAATCCAATTCAATGAAGAGCAAGAAAATTGTAGCGCCTTATCTGGAAAAATAAAAAATATAAGGTTCTAAATCAGAATGCAGCTAAGTATAACTAACGTAGACAACTTTAAATTCCAGATGTTAACTTTTACATAGATAAGCAAATATTTTGATGAAGATATTCGGTAATGAACATATTGAGTGGATGTTTTTATATCTCTTTAATATTTAAGTTAAATGAAAATTGTTGTTGCATATTAGTATAAAATTCATAGTATTGTTATTAGATTGTATCTTGGATTAGATAAAATGGTAGGGAAATATTGCACCTTTGCTAACTTATAGTTCTAGTAGCTTGGGACGTTAGCTTTTATACATATAAAGTTAGTTCTCAATCTTTTATTATAACTCTACAATCAGTTCTTAATAACCAAAATTTTTCAAACTTTGATTAAATTTCAGAAGCGACCTTATTAAAATACGTTTCACTTCAAACATTTTAACACTAATCCAAGTCGGAAAATAAATCCTAACTTTGAAAGTAAAAAATACAAAGGCCACATGATGATTTGACAAGGATTTTTATCTTTGAGAGACTGTATAACTATAATGAAATGTTGAAAATAAATTTACTCCTTTTAAATGTTGAAAACTAAATCTCAGTAGAGCTATAACAAAAGTACTGATTTCTTGATTTTTCCTTACATACGAGTGGATGATTTGCATCTCAAGCAAGTTACTAGCCTTTCAATCCAATTGTTAATGTTTGCCTCTCCTAATTATTTTGTTACTTTTATATTATTATAATTATAATTTTCCCAATAGCTAGTGTCGAGTTGAACTGATATCATGTTACTTGTAAGAGGGGATCCACATATGTACTCATAAAGTGAAAAAATGATTGGTTCATCACTCAAACCAATTTCAAAGAGTGTGGAATTGGAGGACAGACCAAGAAAACTCTAGCATCTTATCTGGACCGATAAAAAACATAACGTACTAAATCAGAATGCAGCTAAGTATAACAAAAGTAGACAACTTTAAATTCCAGATATTAACTTTTACACAGATAAGCAAATGTATAGATGAACATATTCAGGATGTTTAATATCCCTCTTTAATATTTTAATGAAAATTGTTGCCTTAAATTTAAGTTGTCTCATAATACATGCTGAGCATTTTTGAAAATTAATTATTACGGGACTAATAAAACCACGAAACTATACCATCAGAAGTTTGTGCAGTAGACTGAAGAGTCAATTTTTCAAAGTGGGTTTATTATAATAATTTGTCCACACTGCATATACTGCCGGTAGCCTTGGACTAAAGATTAAGCAAACGCATACCTTGAGCCAGTAGCTCATATGACGAATATAAAAGATCCACATACATATAATAAGTTGCAACTCTATGCACACAGAATTTTACATTTTTACACAAACAAACATACATGTACTAGCTAGTAGGCATGCTCTCATGGGTATGGATCTATATATGCATATAGGCATGTATGCATTTTAGCAATCTACGCTTCTGTATGTATATGTAAGTAGGAATGAAATTGGACAAAGTGATAAAAAAAAATATAAAATAAATAAATACAATTGAAGAGAGTGCATTCATTTCTAGAGCCAATGTTTTATCATTCTGAATGGTTAATACTATTTTTATCACACAACCATTGACTCATATTGACTTGAGGACTTGTCAAGAATTGGATCACCAAGCGCAAAATAAATTCGGATTCAATTTAATTATCTTTGGGCTTCATAACTACAAATAGCATCAGGATTTGCTGATAGAACAGATCAAATAAGGCCAAGATCAGTATAATTTCCATCTTTGATAAAGACCCATAAACAAAAAAGGCTCGACCGAAAGAATTCAAGATTATCATGGCATATGAACAGCTCTCAAATGATAATACACAATGAAAGGGCCAATCTCAAGAAAATGGAAAATATGATGCAACAAGAATCAATCAAACATCAAGAAATGAAGCATCAATAAACATAACAAAAACCCATAAACGGGAAAGAATTCACATCATCCAAAAGAATTGAGAGAAACAAAATTAATGATTCACAGAAAAAGTGCAAACTACTATATTAAATCAAACCTCAAGTAGTAGTATATGTGCCCCCCTCTTCTTCAAATCATTTTCTCAACTGATCAAATATAGCATCCAATCAGTATAACCAAAAAAAAACCATGTAATTAATAGAGTGATTGGCAATATTTAATAACAAAGAAAGGGGAAAAAACCTCAATTAGTAATAACTGCCTCTCTCTATCTCTCCCCCCTTCCCTTCTCTCTCTACTTCACTAAGCAAAGTAGCAGACCCAGTCAAGAGAGTGGGAATTTATGGGGCTGCTAAGAGGGTGGTTATGCTAACCAAACCATGGTTTATTATTTGCCGCGCTATAGTTAACATTTTGAAACAGTAACAAGTGAACATTAATTTATAAATGGTCATTTAGAAATTGCTGAGCTGATGCAGACAGAGCCCACCACACACGGTGACGAATTTCGGAGTCAGAAACACCGCGTCCTCCTTCCCAGAATATTCCATTTTGTAATTTATGAGAGTATTTGAGCCACGTTATTTTGGAAGAATGTTGATGGAGAACGTGTGATTAAAAAGGAGAAAAAAGTTATTGATGTGATGAAAAATATTATTTTATTAAAAAATGAGAATAAAAAATTAATGTGTACCAAACAGGGACTATGTAAATTTTTTCTCGTTCCTTGTATCAATACAAATTCAGTCTTGGATAGCCACTTTTTCTTTAAAAAAATATATAGTTTTGAATAATGAATTTTTAAAGAATGTGTGGTTAAAAAATATGATAAAATTTTTTGTTTACATGTTAAAAAAATTATTGTGTGAATGTGTGGTTAAAAATGAATGTATAAAAACAAAAATTGAAAAAATGGATGATAAACATGAGTTCAATATACATAGTTTTTCTTTAGTGAAAATTATACAAAATCAGAATTTTAAATGTTCAATTCAAATTTCATATATAAATTATTTATACAAAAATTAGTTATTAATTCATCTATTTCATCTATCTTTTCTCTCTAAATTATAATCACCCAAACCTAACCTTAATTTTATCATCCTCATCCTTCTTCTTCTTCTTCTTCTCTCTCTCGCTCTACCATATAACACACATTGAAAGCACCGTTGATGCTACTCTCACGATGTTGCCACCAAAGCAGCGTCGCTCTGAAAGCTAGTCGCACCGTTGTGCGGCGACGATGGCTCCATTTGTGCATCTCCTCTGCAGTAGCAGTGCTTATGTCGCCACTGCAGAGACATCGCCTCTCAAAGAGACGTCGCTTGACACTGTTACGAAGTAATGATGGCGTTGTCTATGCACATCGTCGCTGCAACAACGACGTTGCCATTGGTGGTGTTTGTGATGACATCCCTAGTCCACTAGGCCCGCGACAGTTGGTGTTTGTGGTGTGGTGGTGTTTTGTAGTTAGTAGTATTTGTAGTGGTGTTTCGCAGTTGGTGCGGTGTGGTGATGGTAGTGTTGCAAAAATAATGGTGGTGGTGGTGGTGGTGGCGACGGCGGCGGCGGTGGCGGTTGATGGCGACAATGGTAGGGATAGTTGTGATGATTAATAATTTTGAGATGAAAAGGAACAACAGGTCTTGTAGTGTTGGGATATGGCAGGGTTGGTATGTGTCCGGGAGGTAATATGGTTGTGGTGGGTTGTGTGTAGTGGTGTTGTGGTTGATTTAGCGGTGATGGTTACGGCGAAGTTAGTGCCCAACGGCAAATTTGGGAATTTTTTTTGTGAGGGTTGTGGTTTCGGAATGGTAAGCCGGTGATGTTGGTGTTGGTTGCAGTGTTTGAGATAATGGTTTTTTTGTCGAGAGGTGGTGGTGGTTCTAGCGACGGTGGTACAGCGGCTAGACGGTGTTGGTGCTGCTAGTAGATGTTGGTGCCGATGGGTCGGTCGAAGTGTTGGTGGATTTGGCGTGACGATGTGGTGGTGTTTTTCTGCGGTGTTGATTTGTTTGAAATGGTGTTGCTGTCGAGAGATGGTAGTGGCGACGATGACGACGGTGGTGGTGGTGGTGGTGTTGCTGGAGGGAGTGGTAAGGTGGTGGCTACAAGTGTTAGTTGTGGTCACAAATTATTTGGTTGATTTGTAACCAAGTATTGGTGGTGGATCGAGATCGGAGGTGGGTATTTTGGTGTATTTGACCAATTATTTGGTTCATTGTGACTAACTATTAAAATGTGATCTTAAAATTTGATAATTTGTGACCAAGTAATAATATGTGACCTAAAAAATAGTTAATATGTGATCGATAATTTCATAATTTGTGACTATCTAATAAATTGTGACTTATAATACTTGTGATTTATGATCGACAAATAAATTGTGAAGTATAAATTTTTCATCTGTGATCGATAAACAAATTGTGATTGTAAAATAATTTGTGACATATAAAATTTGTGATTTGTGACCAATGAATAATATGACTTATTAATTGATAGATTTGACACTGATGAATAAATTGTGACTTATAAACTTTTGATTTGTGATTGATGAACAAATTGTGACTTATAAGATTTTTAAATTGTGACCGTAAAATAATTTGTGACATATAAAAATTGTGTTTCGTGGTCAATTAAGAAAATGTCACCAAATTATATGGAATTGTGACCTTAATATATTTAATTAATAAAAAAAATATATAATTAATTAATTTATAAATAAAATTTGAAAAAATCTGAGATTTGAAATTTAAACATTGATCTCTTAAATTTGAAATTGGTCAAATTTAACATCTTAGTTATGTAATCTTCCCTTTTCTTTATAGTCAACTCCTTGCTAAGCCTAAGTCCATGATTGGTAGAAATTTAAATCTAGATTTTAATATAAATCAAAATCGATAAATAATTTTAACCACATATTTTATGGGTTACATAACTTTTCAACAACACATTTTATCAACTTCTATCAAAATCCGTCAAAAAACTGATTTTTAATCCACGGCAAACAGGGGCTAAATAATGTTTCTGTGTACTTTTTTTATGATGCATATTAAAAGTTGATTGAAAGTATTTGTTGCAAATTGAAAAGTTGAATGAAAGTATTTGTTGCGGGATTGCAAATCTGTCGACATGCAAAGTATCTTTGGTCAAGGCGATATTCATAGAAAATGCGTGAAGATGTCATTCACCTTAAAAACAACAGGCTATGGCATCTCGCCTTGGAAGTGGTCACTTCGGACGAGGCATTCAAAATCTTCGCCCAATCACCTCGGAGGACACGTGAAGGGGTGAGGCGAAGTAGAGTGCCAAACTTGTGAGGTCTCTTGTTTTACTTTTTACTTAGATAACGGTCACGTGGCCTACCTCGTAGGTTGAGGTCTTTCAATTTAGATCTTGCAGGTTAGGAGCTAATGAAGCTAGGAATAAGAAGATAGGGATTATGAATTGCCTCCAAAATGCAAGCTAGCTATGAGCAAATAAATACTTTGCTGATGAACTCTAAGATATGAGGATTTATAAATGGTATCTGGATGAAGTGAAAAATCACCATCTCGCTGGACAAGGTGACAAAATCACCATAGCTTGTTCGTTGTAAACGGTGAAGTAATGAAGCAGTGGACCAATTGAGTTGTAAATGACATGGGCCACTTGAAGAGATACTCAATGAGTGTATAGACTCCCAAGTCGAAGTGTGAATATTCATTTAAGGCATGTACTTTGATAAGTAGACGAAATCTATAAGCTGAGATGAGAATGAGTCTTAATAAGCCATAAGCAAATATTCATGAGTGTTTCGCTTTGGATACCACAAGCAGATAGATAAAATAGCCAAACATTTTCCTTGAAATAATAAGGAATAACTCACTTGACACTCCAAGTAATGCCCCTTGAACTAACTCAACTCAATAATCAAAAGTAGTTCACTTTTGACTGATTAAGGAGTAACTCAACTTAATAATCTAATCACTTCACGTCGATCTAGATTAACAGCAATTTTTCACTTAGTAATCCACTTCATACAAGCAAGGAATAACTAAATCAGAGGGAAAAGCTGGCCCGTCTTTCCAAAACGAACCCTCCTCCTCCTCTATCAAAGCTGGGGAAAAAAGATAAGGAAAAGGAGAAGAAGAAATTCGAAGGTGAAGCTTCTAAGCACAGACCTTTAAAGAGGAAACTTGTCCTTTCAAAAAACGTCTAACCTCCTCCTCTACCTAAATGCCAATCTACTTTGGACGAGTCATTGAAACAGCCCATTCTTGTCGAGCCCATCTCTGTTTTGATAGTGGCGAAGCTGAAGAGTCAGTTGATGAAGGGGATAGCCTATTGAGGAGGAGAAAGAAGAAGGGTACAGGAACGAGTGTTCTCAATGAAGACAAAGCCCAAAACTTCTTAGGTGGGCGATCGGATGAGATCACCCCTGCAATTATGGAGATACTCTTTGTTGAGGTCCAAAGGGTTACAAGGCTTAGCTACAAGTATTAGACCGACAAGTGCTCTTCCCATGCTAAAACTTGCGACGTAGCCGACCGGATGGAAGTAGGGCTCGCCATGCAAGCCCGTTCCTAGAATTTCTTCATCAATGCCCAATGGAAGTGAGGTGGATGTAGGGGCTCATTCAAGATTCTCCAACCGGTCCCAGAATGCTAAGTTTGCCTCAATCAAGGCCAATGTTGAGGCTGCTACTGCTACCAATGCTACAGAGGCCTCTAGGTTGAAATGCGTCGAAGCTATGTCCAAGGTAGAGGCTCTCTCCAAGAAAAATATTGAGCTGAAAGAGGAGGCCCACCTTTATAAGGCTGAGGTGAATGTCTTAACAAAAAGGGTTGAAAATTCTGACAACTTTCAGAAGATCGCCTCAATAGCTCTGGAGGCAACTAATAAAGAAAAGTAGGAGTTGAAGGCTCGTGTTGTCGAGTTCACTGCTGAAGCCTCAACTTTCGATCAGTAATTGAAAAAAGTTGGGGAGTCGACAGTGAATGATTATATGGCCCACTTTCATGAAAGGGCAGAGTATAAGGGGCTCGAGATCCATTGGAGAAGGGTTGCATATGCTTAAGTTTTTGGGATGTTGGCCGAGCAGCATCCCTAGAGGATTTGTCTTCTCTGAAGGAGGAGTTTTTGGCGGACGACCCTTCGACTCCGGCCAATGACTGGGATGAGGTGGAAGTAGTGGAAGCTTTGGAGGAACCTTCAAAAGAAAATGTTGCGCACGTAGAATAAGTTTATTTGTAATATTTAGCTCTTCTTTGTACCTGCCTTTACTTGTAATGAATACCTTCCTTTCTATCATGCCTTCTTCAAGCAAGTCATGCTTTATTTTGAGTTAGATAATTTACCTTCTTATAAGGTTCTTAAACACTTCATAAGCTCATCACACTTAGCTCGTCACTCCCAATTTCGAACTGATAGTAATTAAATGGGCTTATTATGTCGGTGAACCCTTTAACAAGCTCGCCACATTTAATTTTGAACTGATTGGGCTCGTTAATAATGATAACTGAGGACTTCCACGATTATCATTTTAAGACTTGTCATACCTTTGAATTGGTGGGATCCGTGACTAATGATAATGGCTAGCCATAATCAACGTTTAACGGGTTTGTCATAGATGAAACGATTATGCTGTTTGTGAACTTGTCATTATCATATGGGTTTGCCATAATTTATGCAACATGAGCTTGTTATCCTTAGGAATTAACTTGTGAATGAACTCGTCATAAATAATTAATTTGACGAATATGTGGGCTTGCTATATACTAACCGTTGATGGAGATGTATGAGCTTGTCATACTTAAACAATACTTGTGAGCTCATCATAATTAATTAATTTGATGGGGATATGGGCTCGTCATATATTAACCGTTGATGGAGATGTATGAGTTTGTCATACTTAAACAATATTTGTGAGCTCTTCATAATTAATTAATGATAAAAAGAACTTTCATTAATCCCCAACGTGCCTACTCCGGGCTCTTTCCACGACAAAAACACCTTCTAAGTACCAAATCTCCTCTCCTCAACGATTTACGATTAACTTTGGTGTTGTAATACTGTATCATTTTTGTTTGGTAGATGGCCAACTTGATCTGCGAAGCCTCTCTACTCTCATCAAGAAAGTTAAGCTCACATCGCCTTATTTCCTCGTTGGAGATCTCATTAAATTGTAAGCGTTGAGGTGATGGCAAGCCTACTTTAACTGGGCTCATTGCCTCTGCCCTATAAGCCATGTAGAAAAAAGTCTCTCCAGTTGTCATTCGGCTGGTAGTGTGTATTGTCCACAGTACATGGGAGAGCTCTTCCACCCACATCCCTTTCTATTCATCCAGCTTCTTCTTTAGGAGGTGCTTTTTGGTCTTGTTGACCACTTCAACTTGACCATTTGTTTGGTGATGATGAGAAGAGGAGAAGTGTTTTTGATATCCAGCTCGTCACAGAGATCTCGAACCTTCTTATTGTCGAACTGTCGCCCATTGTCCGTGACTATTGAGTGGAGAATTTCAAACATGCATATGATACTTTTCCATAGAAATTTTGAAGTATGTGCCTCAGTGATTTTAGCCAGAGGTTCAGCTACGACCCACATAATAAAGTAATCAATGGCGACAATCGCATAATTTAAACCTCACTTCCCATTTGGCATGGGTCCTATTAGATCAACCCCCCATTTTTCAAAGGGCCACAAACTGAATACCAAGTCAACTTCTAGTATTGTTGCCTCTAAATAGAGGAAAAGTGCTCGCACTTATCACACCTTTTAACGAACTGTAAGGCATCTTTTTTCAAGGTTGACCTGTAGTAGCCTTGCCTCAGTACTTTGTGAGGCAGTGCTAGGCCTCCAGTATGGTTGCCACATATTTCTTCATGAGTTTTCCTTAGCACATAATCCGCCCCATTCCCTCTAGTGCACCTTAGGAGAGGTGATGAAAACTACTTTTGTATAAGATCTCATCCTTAAGTACATAATGGACGGCATTTCGCCAGAGTTTGCAGGCCTCTTCCTTGTTCTCTGACAAGGTATGATTTTGAAGATATGCTATGATAGGTCGCATCCATTGGGGAGTTTCTCTGATCCACGTCACTTCTTTCATTTTGATTGTAGAGGGTCTGGGGAGGTATTCTACAGGCACGAACTTGAGCAACTTCGAGTCTTTGTTGGTTGCTAATTTTGATAGGGCATCCGCGTGTAGGTTTCCATCCCTTAGGACTTAGGTTAGCTCAAACTTGTCGAAGCAAGGGATCAGTTCCATCACATTCTTCAGGTATGTAGTCATGTCTTTAGCTGCAAAGTTGACATTGACCTGGCTTACGACAAGTTGTGAATCACTCAGGACTGCCAAATTCTCTACTTGCATCTCCCTGACTAGCCTGAGGCCTGTCAAGAATACCTCGTATTCAGCGACATTATTGGAGTTGTTAAAACTGAATTGCATTGCGGAATTAAGTTTATAGCCCACTAGGCTTTCCAGCAATACATACTCTGGCTCCTGAGCCGATTCCTCATGTGGACCTATCCATAAACAAAATCCATGTTGGAAGGTCTGCTGGTTCCATCGTAACATTGATGTTCGTCGTCTTTGTGAATTCGGTAACAAAATTTGCTACTGTCTGTCCTTTCATTGAAGTCCTGGGATGATATGAAATGTCGAACTCGCTTCGCTCCACATCCCATTTCATTAAACTCCCAAATGTGTCTAGTTTTTGCAACACCTGTTTGAGGGAAAGGCTAGTCAAAACTCGTATGTTGTGTGCTTGAAAGTAGGGCCTCAACTTTCTTGTGGCGATCATCAGGGACAAATCGAGTTTTTCCATGTCTTTGTAACACATTTTTGCTGGCAGAATGACCTTGCTAACCTAACAAATGGGTAGTTGTTTGCTACCCTCTTCACGAACCAGTATCGAGCTCACTGCATCCGCACTTATGACCAAGTATAGCAACAGAGTTTCTCCTTCTTTAGGCTTGAAAGGAGGGGGCTTGTCCCAGGTGCTTCTTCAGCCCCTGGAATGCCTCTTCGTATTCATCGCTCTATTGAAAGCTTTTTCCTCCATTCAATGTCCTAAAGAAAGGAATGCATCTATCAGTTGCTTTCGAGATGAATTGGTTTGGTGCTGCGAGGCACCCCGTCAAGCATTGTACTTTCTTTAGCTTGCTAGGGGACTTCATGTTTAACAAGGTCTTAATTTTCTCTGGATTCGCTTCAATGCCTCGCTGGTTAACCATGTAGCCTAGGAACTTTCCAAAGGCAACGCCAAAGGCACTCTTTAAGGGGCTCATCTTCGTACGATATTTCCTAAGGATGTCAAAGGTAGCTTGTAGATGCTCAACATAATTGACTGATTTAAGGCTTTTAACTAGCATGTCATCAATGTATACCTCCATTGTTTTGCCCAGCAGGTCGAAAAACATCTTGTTAACTAGTTACTGATAAGTTTCAATGGCATTGTTCAAACCAAAGGGCATGACCTTGTAACAATAAAATCTTCGATCAGTGATGAAAGAGGTGTGCTCCTCATCGGCAGGATGCATAGGAATCTGGTTATACCCCGAATAAGCATCCATGAAACTCAATAGTTTGTCGCCTGTAGAATCGACTAATTGGTTGATCCTTGGGAGCGAAAAGCTATCTTTCGGACATGCTTGGTTGAGGTTGGAAAAATCTATACAGACCCTCCATTTGCTATTGCCTTTTTCACCAACACTGGGTTCAATATCCACCTTGGGGATGTTGTTTTCCTAATGAACCCATTTGATACGAGCCTCTGCACCTCTTCCTTTAATGCGGCATATCATTCCGGATTTAAAGCCATCATCTTTTGCCTGTAAGGAGTGAATTTTGGGTCTACATCGAGCTGGTGGCAACTAATTTTGGAATCAATCCCCACCATGTCTTCGTGTTTCCAAGCGATCACATCCAAGTTGTTGAGTAAGAAATTTTTAATCTTGGCTTTCATTTCCGATTCGAGATCCTTCACTATCTATAATGACCCCGTGGAGTCGCTTGGGATTATGGGGAAAGTCTCCAGTTCTTCCATTGGGGTCGCCTATGAGTTAGACTCTGTAACCCATGGATCCAAATCCACCTCAATGACCCCTTCTTCAAGGGCATCTATAATGTTAACGTCTTCCTCTTGCTTAGGGGTTAAGCCTTCTTCAGGCGCATCAGACATTTCGGTATCTACTAGGATCGTGTTTACACCTCTGTGTTCATATTTTCTTAGGGAGTTAAGGTAACACACCTTTGAACCCATTTGGTCGTCTCGTACTGTGGCAATTTCTTCTTTGGTAGGAGATTTCATGCAGAGATGATGTATAGATGTTACTGCTTCCAATTATTTCAAAGCGCGTGGCCCCAGAACCTCATGGTTAGCAGATCGGTGATCCATTATCAAGAATTTCATGAAGTGTTGAGCTTTGAATGGGTACTCTTCCATTTTCACTGTTAATATGATCCTTCTTCTAGGGATGATGCTATCTCCAATAAAATGGTACAGAGGGGAAGTCATGTGAACGAGCTCATGGTCCACAGTCATCTTGTCAAAAATGGTTCGAAGAGGATGTTGATAGAACTCCCATTGTCCACTAGCATGCGCTTTAGACCATTTCTGGCCACAACAGCTCGAACCACCAATGCGTCACAGTGTAGGTAATGGACTCCCACAACATATTCTGGTGAGAAAGTGATGGGTCGGACGCTTCCAGCACCTCGATTGGAGTTGTTGATTAGGTAGTGCATCATGGAAGGATCTTTTGCTTCCCTTGCATAGTTTTTAGGGCATTTTTGGAACTTCCTCCTACGTGGACCACCAATTATGGTGTTGATTTCCCTGATGGATGCATTATCAATATTTTTTAGAGGCTCTCTTTTAGGTCTCCGTCCTCTTGTCCTGTTCCTGTCCTCCTCATGCTCTCTCCAAGGCAACTCATTTCGATGGTTCCGTATTTTCTCATTGTATCGAGGCCCTTGTCTAGATGGAGGTACATGTCCTTGCCTTCGATGGATGTTTCTATCCTCTACAGGTGTACCAACGGGTTCTTTGTGATATGGCCTCGACATGCAATATGATCCTACCTCTGGATATGTTTGGTTGCATATGAGTGTCAGGTCCAACATGTTCAAATGCCAAAGAGGGTAGGTCATTTAGCGTGGCAGTAGCTAACACTTGTCTTGAGGTGGGAGCTATAGTGTGTCATCCTTGGGTCCATTGTTGGTCCACCAAATGGAATACAGGACATCTTCGTTGCCTTTAGAGTAATGGTAGCCCATTGAAGTTCGGTTACGGTGATCAATCAACTCTTCGTTAAAAGTTTCACTCCTCGTCATTTCCACCAAAGTATTATAAGTGGTGGGATTTCTGTTACGTATGTCCCTCCAAAATAGGGTGTTCATATTAAGTCATCCCCTTAAGGCATAAAGAGCCTCCCTATTAGTGACTTGCTCACAGTAGGTCATTACATCAGTGAAGCGAGCTAAATAGCCATCTCTCCAACCTCTCGTGCCAATCACGCAGTTGTACCACCTCTCCTGTGGCGATGGTGGGGACGACGTATATTCACATTCGTATGAAAGACCTCTTCTTCAGAGGCCTCTTACTATCTATCTCTACTATGTATTTCTTGGTCACTTGAACTAATTGTATTTTTGGATTGTCTTCCAATAGTGATTCTTTCTTCAAGAGTCAAAAACCTTTTTCCAAGGCTCTTCGGAAGATGGCCTTTACCACTAGGATGTATGTGGTTATGGTATCAAAGATTCCTACAGACAGCGTCAATCTGTTGACCCGAAAAATGGTCATATAACGTGGTCAATAGATAAATAGAAACTAATATCCACTTAAGCCATATTTCAATATATTTGTGGTCCAAATCACATGTTTCACGAATGGTTTGATTATCCAGGATGTTTGACCAGTTGTGTGGTATTTATTTGGTGCATAAAAGGGGGTCGGTCGTAGAGTGAGATGGAGAGAATCAAGTTCTCTCTCTTTAGTGTGTAAACATGCATTAGTCCTTTAACGTATGGAGCGTGGGTTTTATATATAATCTCGAGTGAGTGAGGTTCGTTCGATGGTATTAGATCTAACAGCTCTTATTAGTATCAATCAATTAGTCAAGCCATTAATGCTAAAATCCCTATAACTACACTTTTGACTTAGGATTTGATAGCGTAGGTATGCAGATGCGGTGCTAGCAGTGTGTTGTCTTGTCAATCACTTCATTAGGTATGTTGTTCATTGACTTACCGCCTTGCCAGAGATGAGTTTGTGCTGGGGACCTCTGCCAATAGGGGATCGAATTAGTAGCTTTTAGGTTGGATTCGCTTCGACAAGCACAGAACCGGGTCGCCCGCCCACATGCCACATGTGAGCTTGTCCGTTTGCCACATGGTATGTTTATTTTATGATTATTTATATGAGTAACAATAATCATTCCATTTAGAGAGGCATTGGATACAACGAATAAAAAAGAAGTGACTTGTACATGTCAAGAAGGTAAATTTCTTTTGGGAAAAATAGCTGTACCTGTCATATTAAGGCTTGAAATAATAAATCGTCTTGTTTGACGAGACATTGACCACAACGAGTAATGAAGAAATGGCTCGTGCAGGTTAAGGGAGACAATTCCCATTTGAGAAAAATAGCTTGACTCCCCTGTCGAGGCCTGAAATGGTAAATCATCTTGCTTTGCAAGGTTGGAAGGGCTTTGTGAAGGGGTTGGGGTATTTTGGAATATTATTTTCATACTTTAGTTTTTTTGTTGTTTTTAGTATTTTTATTAAAATTAAATAATAAGAATTAAGTGAACTACTTTTCTACCCTTCTAAATTATTCCATGTGAATAAATGCGCCTATTTAACAAAACAAAAGGGAGGAACAAGATGAACAAAAAAACCATTTCCACTAGAATAGTCGATCTAAGAGTCGAAATGTCATAAGTAAAATGATGAAAACAAGTTGCACGATAAAGATAAACGATAAAGACGATTTATTTCAATTACCCTTTCATAAATACATGAATGAGAATGCATGTGTGGCTAGATACATCAATTCCACACTAGCTATTGGGAAAAAAAATAACAAAATAATTAGGAGAGGCAAGCACGTAACGAAAACTTATTATCTTGCTTAGAGATTCAAATCATCTACTCCAATGTAGGGAAAAATCAAGAAATCGGTACTATGGTTATAGCTCTGTAGTCATGCTAATATTCAACACTTGAAAAGAAGTAAATTCATTTTCAACATTTCGGTATGGTTGTACAGTCTTTTGATCTAAAAAAATCCTTGTTAAATCATCATGTTAATTTATAGTTTCGTCTTTAGTCAATGTGAAATATATTCCTTAACATGCTCCACAAGATAATGGCTCATTTGAACAAATCGATCTTAAAATTCGCGTGCTCGTTTTTTAAATTTTATTCAAATCAAATTACTCGTTGAAACTTAATAGGCTCTAATATCATATTAAGATTTGGAGTTTTATCTTAAAATGTTAATTTTATTAAGAAGAGTGGTTCAAACCCTTATATGTTGGTCTATATTTTCATTTTTGTACAATGTGAAATTTATTTCTTAATACTTCGTATACTCGACTTTCAAAGTTACAATTTTTTTCCTACCTGAACTGGTGTTCAAAACTTCTAAATGTGACTTATTTTTTTAAGGCCTCATGTGATGATATAAAAGGTTTTAAAAGTTTCTTTGTAAAATAGAATTCTTGATGAAAATGGATAAAACTAGTTTTGATCAATCAAGAAATTCTTTGTATCAAAGTTTTTCAAACAATGATCTCTCTTAACAAATAATAATACAAGCATGAAGAGAGATTTACACTTCAATAAAAATGTTGGTAAAGAAAACTTTTAACAAAAATTGAAAGAGATGAGATTGAGAAGTTTCTTTGTGAAATAGAATTTTTCATGAAATAGATGAAACTAATTTTGATCAAAAATAGAATTCTTGATGAAATGGAAGAAACTAGTTTTGATCAATCAAGAAATTCTTTGTATCAAGATTTTTCAACCAATGATCTCTCTTAACAAATAATACAAGTTAAGTATGAAGAGAGATTTACACTTTAATAAAAAAAATTGGCAAATTATTTTTTTTTTATTTTTTTTTTTTCAAGGATGAAGAATAGATGAATTGTAAAAATTTCTTTGCAAACATAATTCTTAATGAAATAGATGAGAATTAGTTTGATCAATCAAGAAATTCTTTGTAATAAATGAAATAGAATTTAAAATCAAGTAAGCTCAATGATTCTCAATAAATATACTCTCTTAATTGCTCTTGTAAAGTATTGGGATTGAATGCA
>CAIGRO010137746.1:0-11794 GCA_903798355.1 Fraxinus baroniana
CATTTGCCTATTGCATAAAAATATTGAGAGTTTGCAGTAAGGGAAAGAATGTGCATTGGATCTGCATTGCATATCATATGCATAGCTGTTTGAGTTTTGATGTTTTGTAATGTTAATGCTTCGGTTGGTATTTTAATTGACATTAATATCACGTCTCAAACTAGCATGCTTATTTGCGTTCATGAGCTTTAATTTCCTGCATCACGTGCTTTTATACTGGGTATTTGAGTTGTGGATTTCAGGATATAGGTTCAACAAGTAAAGCAAAAGATGAATGCAGTTTGTTGAAGCTTGGGTAGTTCAGTTTTTTTTTATTTGCTCCTTGATTTATTATGTAATTTTGTTACCGAATGCTAAGGGGGATGTTTGTTAGATTTTTAGTGTTGGTGATTTTGTGGACAAAATGACTAATTTGTAACGTGTTGTAAAAGTCAAGGACCTAGGATTTAATTTGTATAAATAGGGTTATGAGGTCTGGGGTTCGAGCATGAAAAGAGGAGAAACACGACGTTGTATTTTCGCTAGCCTATCGCCTGAACACTGCTCGAGCAACAAAAACAAAATCGTCGTCGCTCGCCTATCGCCTGGCTCTCGCTCAAGCGAGAGGCCATCGCTTACCTGTCCCTGAAGTTTCGTTCGAGCAACAGTTTTATACAAAAAACCCTAAGCTGCGTTTTTAAACAGATTTTTTCAGCCCATTCATCCTAATTATTCTTTTACATAAATACCAAAGTCTAGACACGAATTTTGAGGGTGATTTTTCGTCATTTTCATTGCCTTATCTTTTTCTCTAAAGATCCAAGAATATGTTCTTTAATTGTGATTTATTTTTTCTTCTTGATATCATAACCACCTGTTTGGGAAAACATCATATTAAAGAATCCAAAACACCTACTTCCTAAACATCTTTAGGAATGCACTTTCTCAATTGGACTTCAAAAGTTTGTGGTGGTTGAGAGAGGTTGAACTGCAAGCACAGAAAAAGTACAAGAATTGAAGATTCATGTAAATCCATTTGGAAGAGATAATTGAAGAAGATCAGAAAGTTGGAAGGAGACGGCGAATCTTGGAGGTTATATGAGGTAGATTAGGAAGTCTAGCAGGTTGGCTAGATAGTATCTACAGTAGCAGATCGTGAGTCTGGAAGAAACAACCGATCTCGGAGATTACAAGAATTACAATAATGGAAACTAGTGAAATTTGTTAGGCTGGAAAGGGACTGTAATCCATATTGTGTACAGTGGAGGTAACTGACTTGGTCCTGGAGTTTTTACCCAATTGGGTTTCTCCGTCATCAATATTGGTGTTATATATTACTTTAGTATTATAAACCGTGGTAATTTAAATTAGGATAATTGGATTGTTTGTTTAATCATTTAGAAACAATTAAAAGTGATTTGTTGCTTTTTAATTGTATAATTCTGTACGTAGGGTCAAAATTAAAAACGGATAATTAATAACCATTCTGTAACTTAGTAGCAATTAATTTGGTAATCCGCAACTTTCGGTAAGTAATGCACTTTAATCCTTGAATTCAATTGACGATGTACTCATTCAATTTCTAAAGTATAGAATTTGATCCCCAAAATTGTAACTTTTATTCAATTTCATCATTCTTCTTTTTCCAACTCTACAATACTTAAACATAAAAGTTTAGTAATATAGCNAACTTAGTAGCAATTAATTTGGTAATCCGCAACTTTCGGTAAGTAATGCACTTTAATCCTTGAATTCAATTGACGATGTACTCATTCAATTTCTAAAGTATAGAATTTGATCCCCAAAATTGTAACTTTTATTCAATTTCATCATTCTTCTTTTTCCAACTCTACAATACTTAAACATAAAAGTTTAGTAATATAGCTCGATTAATGCACAAAATGCATTAATCATTTACTATTATGTAATGCTTTGTAAGGTTCCATACTGACAGTATCATGTGCGGATCTACTATGGGGACATTGAGATCAGTTGTCGTACTTCACAGGGGCCTTACAAGCCCCTCACAAAGGGTGTGCCTGCCTTTTTTTTTTTTTTAAATACTTGTGGGGCTTGTCCCTTTTGTACAAAGGGCATTACTCAAGTCTTTATATAAACACACACACACATATAAAATTCTATGTGTACAAAGAAAATTGCCACAACACTCACATGGGCTGAGCCAATGTGAGTAAAATATTGAAAAAAAAAAACTCCGTTGCTGTGAGTGTTTTGTATGCTATTTGTTTGTACACAGAGAACGGTTGAAAATGAGAAATGCTATAGGGACATGATAAGTGACAAGAAAAAATACACACATACACCTGACATTTTCTCATTGGTAGATAAATAAAAACTAAAGAAAACATTGCCAATCAAAAAATGCCACTTCAATCCCCGAAAAATGCCCCTGTCATTGACCTGGTTTGTTTAGCTTTTTTACCAGACCAATTCCCATATACCCAATACCCAATCATCCCCATTGCTCTATCTACTCTAAATCTCTCTGCATCTTTAAAAATCTGCCCGTCTCCCTCAATCTCTATGCAACATCGAGCGTGCACCTCGTGTTTTTAGAAATTAGGGTTTATTCTTCTTCGATTTTATTTTATCTGTCCTTTTTCATTAATGTGCTTTCTTTTATGTGTAGTAGATTTATATAAGACATAAGTAAAGGTTACCTATTTGTGTCAAGTTATTTATTTATTTATTAAAGATTACCTTCGGCATTCTCAGAAATTTTTGCATTATTTTTTGCTATATTTGCGTTTATACTTTACTTATGTAGATGTGTGTGTAGAAAAGTATAGATAGAAATTTCCCTTTTTATTTCTGCAATTTGATATGTTTTGATCAGGTTTTGAACTTATGATGTGAGGGTATGTAGAATATTAAAATTTCAATACTGATTTGGTGTTGTTATAAAATTGCAATACTAATTTGGTAAATTTAATGGTCAAATTGGTCGAGCACTTGTTCCACAATCGAATAATTTATCGTTATCAGAAAACCAAGATAGGAGCAAAGTTTGATTACTAAAGGAAGTGATGATCCACACCATTCTAAAACAGAAGTATTGACATTGATTTAGAAAATCTTCGAAGATTGCAAAATAAAATTTCAGATTATCATCCTAATGATAGAGATGAAATTCGAAGAGCCTATTTATTGAGATATCTGTGTCAATCTTGTGGACCCAAATTCCCAAAACTAAAATTTAGAAAGTCATCTCGTGGTTTCAAGTAAGAATGGTTTCAAGAGTTTGGTAAATGGTTAGAGTATAGCATTGAAAATGATGCTACTATTGGTTTGTGTTGCTATCAAAAGTGTTCATAATCTAGTTTGGAGGAAGTGTCAAGATCTAATGAATCAAAGGCAACATATTGAAACAGTTTATTCAAGACAATCTGAACAAGCTCGAAAGGAGTACCGAGTTTCAAACTGACTGTGCCATCTGACATATCGATTTCTTTTACGTCAAAGGTTGGCATTTCGTGGTCATGATGAATCTAACGATTCAAAAAATCAAGGTAATTTTCTTGAAGTTCTACGATTTCTTGCTGATCACAATAATGATATCAATAGTGTTGTACAGAAAATGCTCCGAAGAATCTTGAAATAGCTGCTCCGAAAAGAAATTGTACATGCAGTAACAAGTGTAACAACTAGAGCAATAATTAACAAACTTGGATATGTTTTTTTTTTTTTTTTTTCCTATTTTGATTGATGAGTCTTGTGATGTCTCCATCAAAGAACAAGTGGCTATTCTATTATACTATGTAAATAAAGAGGGAAGCGCCATTGAACGGTTTCTTGGAATAGTTCGTGTTAATGACACAACTGCTTTACATTGAAAACAACAATAATGTTAATGTTTTCTAAACATGGATTAATCGAATAATGATGAAAATACTAATCAAAAGAGCTTGGATTACAAACCTTAATATGCTATTAGAGTCTATTATTCTTCAACAAGCAATTTGATCCACCTAAGAGTTAAAACTAGCATACAGATATCAAGATTGGTATGCTCAAGTGAGTCATCATATTATGGTCGCATATCATGAATATATCTCACTTCGAATAAAAATCCAATCATCGCCCAATTCGGAGTCGCCATCAATAATCGCCAAAAGGTTTCAATCACTGTCTTCTTCTACAAGATTGATATTATCGAAAATTTTCTAGCTGTTTTTTTTTTTTTAATCTATAGAAGCAAACATGTTCCGCCACTCATAGTAATCCCTTTTCATGTGTCACTTATTGTTGCAGTATCAATAGACTTTACCATTGTTGTTATCCTTGACTTTGCCTCTTCCATGACCACATATCTTCCTCTCACAAACGACAAGATCCTCTACTTGGGCCTCAAAACTGACGATCAAATAATTCATCTTCTCCTTAGAATAAAGTGTACCATAAACCTCATCAATAGTAAGAGTATCCCGAATATAAAGAATTGTATCTCTAAAAGTCACATATGAATGTGACAACGAACATAACAATATTTACTTACTTGTAAAGTCTTTGTCATACAAACCGTTCAAATTTTAACCACAACCCAGCGGCACTTTTCTTCTTTACCACGTCCTGAATAAGTTGATTAGAAAGATTAAGATGTATCTGCTAAAGGGCTTTCCGATCCTTCCATTGTTCCTTCTCTACAGTTATTGTTGTGTGTATTTTATCTATCTCCAACAAAGTATCATCAAAATCTAATTGAGTAAGAACTGCTTGTATCATGATCTACCACAAAGAAAATCTACTATTGCGATCCAAAAATGGAATCTTAAATTTCATAGTTGTCATCCCTGAAACAATCGACATTGTTCAAACCTTATTTTATTAAACAAATTGGACCTTCTAAGAACCTGCCAAAACCTTGGCTTTGATACCATTGTTATGAAACAACCAAGATACGAGAATTGTTCTGATACCACTTGTTGAGAATCTGACCAAATAATTAAAGACGAGAATAATATGAGTTATATGAAAAATAATGGATCACCCAACAATCAAGATTTTTGTGGAAGAAGATGATAATTTATTATACCAAGAAATTAAGCATCTGTTTGATACATAGTAAAATTATTATTTTCATTCTTCTACTCATTTTCAACCATACATTTTTCAATAAAATAATATTTTCCATCACATCAATAATATTTTCTTCTTTTTCAACCACACATTCTCCTTCAATCTACTATTCCAAAATACATTCTATTTTTTTTTTTTTTTTTAATCTATAGAAGCAAACATGTTCCGCCACTCATAGTAATCCCTTTTCACGTGTCACTTATTGTTGCAGTATCAATAGACTTTACCATTGTTGTTATCTTTGACTCTGCCCCTTCCATGACCACATATCTTCCTCTCACAAACAACAAGATCCTCTTCTTGGGCCTCAAAACTGACGATCAAATAATTCATCTTCTCCTTAGAATAAAGTGTACCATATACCTCATCAATAGTAAGAGTATCCCGAATATAAAGAATTGTATCTCTAAAAGTCACATATGAATGTGACAACGACCGTAACAATATTTACTTACTTGTAAAGTCTTTGTCATACAAACCGTTCAAATTTTAACAACAACCTAGCGGCACTTTTCTTCTTTACCACGTCCTGAATAATTTGATTAGAAAGATTAAGATGTATCTGCTAAAGGGCTTTCCGATCCTTCCATTGTTCCTTCTCTACAGTTATTGTTGTGAGTATTTTATCTATCTCCAACAAAGTATCATCAAAATCCAATTGAGCAAGAACTGCTTGCATCTTGATCTACCACAAAGAAAATCTACTATTGCGATCCAAAAATGGAATCTTAAATTTCATAGTTGTCATCCCTGAAACAATCGACATTGTTCAAACCTCATTTTATTAACCAATTTGGACCTTCTAAGAACCTTCCAAAACCTTGGCTCTGATACCGTTGTTATGAAACAACCAAGATATGAGAATTGTTCTGATACCACTTGTTGAGAATCTAACCAAATAATTAAAGATGAGAATAATATGAGTTATATGAAAAATAATGGATCACCCAACAATCAAGATTTTTGTGGAAGAAGATGATAATTTATTATACCAAGAAATTAAAATTGTCTTTACAAGATTTGATTCTCTCAATCTAAATCTAAACAATTCTCTTAAATTTCAAATGTGTACAACAATGATCTAATTGTTATCTTCTATCTCTTTTGAGTATATAACTTGTGGAGTATTTATAGGAGCTAAATCTTGAAGTTGTGGATGAAATAGAACCCGAAAATTGCGTAAGAAACCAAAATAGAGTAGAACTCTTCTCGAATGGCTGGCGCCACCCGCGGGCCCCAATCTATTTCTTCTTCTTCTTGTTGCCGGCTAGCACCTCGAGTTCTGTCCCAATACTTTCAATATACTTTTCAACCATTCCCAAGTCCTTATCCCTATCAAACTTCCAATCCTTGATGAATTTTGATCCCTTATCAAGCCAAATTTCTAAACCAAAATTATCTAGGCTTCCTCCACGTGTCAAACTTTCAATTCATATGGAATTTGAATGACAAACACAACATTGGATTTATTTAGAAACTCCTAGTGATTGCTTCAAGCTGTAGATAGTTTACTCAATTGCAAACTTTTTTGACTTCAAGCATTGTCACAAAACCAGGTGGCAAAGTCATGTACACTTTCTCCACCAATTCACCATTCAAAAGTGCATGTACTTGTTGTAGAGGCAAGTCTAAATTAGTTGCAAGAGAGAAAAACATAGATTTTATTCAATTTCGCAAAACGGATAAAGGTTTCCTAATAGTCTATACCATGTGTGTGAAAAACCCTAGGCCATGATTCTAGCTTTGAGTCTTTTGATTCTTCCACCAACTTTATATAGACTATTCACACCCATTTACACCCCACTACGTGTTTTCATTTTGGAAGATTTGCCATCTCCCAAAGTGCCATTCTTGTTAGTGGCTCACATCTCTTCAAGAACAACTTCTCTTAATTGGAGAATAGCTAAAGCATTCTCACACTACAAGAAATATGACTTTTGCCAACCAAGAAACTGGTCGCTAAAAACCCAATATCAGTCGGTAAATCAAATTTATGACTAAATAATGTTGGTCGGCAATTGGTTGCCAATAGGTAACCAGCAAAAGTTTTTACTGACTAAAATGCGCTGTAGTCGGGAAAAATAGAGTTTTTCACCGACTAAAAAATGGTTGGTCGGTAATGACTTGACTTTTTGCTGACCATGTTTTTGGTCGCTGCTAGTTGCCAAAAGCCAGCCAACGAAAGTTTTTGCTGACCAAACTAAACTTTAGTCGGGAAACATAGAGATTTTCAATGACCAAAAAATGGTTGGTCGGTAATGACATAACTTTTTGCTGACCAAAGTTCTCTGAATAACTAGGTCTTAAAATTTTAAAACGTTGAGAATGTGAGTTACCCGTGTTTTACAGGTTGCTTTCATACGGATTAGACTTAATTAACAATCAATAAGAGGTTGGTTTTCTGTACCCCTTCGACGATATTTTCTTTTGGCATAGACACAAAGTGGAGTTGATCAGGTACTAGTTTTCCCTTATCACAATTTCTTTTGATGGCATTAGCATTGGAATTCGAGCAAAATCCTTAAGAACAAAAAATATGGAATCCACCAAATTATGAAAAAAAAACTCACGAAGTTTTACTAATGTAAGTTGTCTAAAAACGAATAATTAACCATTTATTTATAAGGGGTTTACATGAAAACAAAATTTAAAAGAATTAAAATTGAAAGAATTCGAAATAAACTAAATGACAAGAATAGAACTAAAATCTTAAAAGTAGTTTTCGAGTCCTAAATGAACTCGGATGGCTAAACTCCATCATATGGGTCCAAATCCGAGCTCGAACTCTAAATCTGCAATTTACTTTCGGTCCAATTGTTTCAATCTATTCATCCATTTATTCTACATCAGTTCTTCTGGACAAAATCCGGTTGTTTAGGATGTTTAGAAATGAGGGATATAGGTGCTCGTTCAAGTCAATGTTAATAGAGTTCAAGGTGAAGAAATTTCTCAAAATGATATTTAATGCCCACATTCTTTCACTGATGAGCATTTTTGGCAACATGGGACTGCATGTTAAGAAATGTGACATTCTTAGTAACATAGAATTTTCTTCTTCATAAATATGATAAAAAAAAAAAAACACACACTATTTTTCTTTTGCATTGATCAATAACCTAAAAACACACATTCTAAAGCACGGGGATCAAGTTTGGATCCTTTTTTTTTTTTTTTTTGCGTGCATATGAACAAAAGCAATGCATCCGAATATTTATGGTGGAGGTGATGTGAAAAGTCTAGTATAAGGACTTATTTTAAGATCTTTGTTGGCATTCATATATTAAATAAGATCTTTCAGCAATATTCTTGTGCAGAGGAGCATTGGGAGATAAAGATCGATAAAAAGAAAATTTACTGTTGTTTTAAAATTTTCCCAAGTATATCGTCCAAATATTGTTTACCATAGTAGTTTGAAGAATTTGAATTTGTGTTTAAAATTGAGTACGAATCATGACATAAATATCTTTAAAAACCTTTTAAGGGCTTTACTTTTAAAACGTAAACCTAAAAGACCCTTGTATGATTATCAATGAATGTTATAAACCATTTCGATCCAGTGAATGGTGTTTGACACTCGATACGGTCTCCTAATATCACTATGTATATGATAAAATTCTTATAGCTCTTTGCCTGCAATGGATTACAAAAACCATTAGCAACTCTAGTTTCGATATGTTAGGACAAATTAAGAATATAAGAGTAAAAATAGGTGTAAATCAATGTCTCGACCTTTTAAGTACATATAGCATGGTCACATTTCCATTGTTTGGCCATTTTTAACATTTTTGGCAGCAAACTCCCCATGGTGAAGAGGATTAAAAATGAATTCTTTTTATTATATTTATTTGTAAATTTTTAATTTTATTTCATTTCATTTTTAATATTTTAATTTAGGATAATGAAATGATCATTTTACCCTTTTTAATTTTTTAATTTGTAGGTCAAATTAGTTGATTACTGGAGAGTTTGATGAAATATATCCATTTGGATGAATGCCATCAATTTATCAAATGTTGGGGACATATGTTGAAACAAGGTTGGGGACGAAGTTGCAAAAAAGTTAAAGGATGTGAACGTTTGCTGCAATTCACCCTTTATTTTTGGCAAATTCATTATGGAATTGGAAATCTGAAAAAAAATAAATCATCAAGATATTGATTCTCTATATAGTCATCATTGGTTTATCAAAAATTCATTTTTAATGAATTATCACAGTTTTGAAATTGAATTGCATGATTTTATTCTTCTTTTGAATTCTATATAGTTTTATCATAGTTTTTGAAATTGAATTGCACTCAAATGACCTTCTTCGTGTTTCAAGAATTCTATTATACTATTATTTTATCTTTGTTGATTGTGGTAGGTTTTTTTGGCTTCTTTTGATATGTTTTATGCCTTGAGACATCATCTTTTAGTTGGAAGAGATTTGACCTTTTTTATTATTATTTTTTTTTTCGTAAAGATGAACATTATTTATTTTACATAAAAATAATACTATTCTTGAAAAGACTTCCAAAATTTTTCGACTAAGGCTCTGAAGTTGGTTGAATTGGCTCCGTCTGCATCCTTAAAACTTGTTTTGGTCTTCGATCTTTAAAGTAGAGATCAAATGAGAAACAATATCGTAATGTTGTAAACAAATTTTGTAGATATTCTTTTGCAATAGAATTGTATTATATGAGCCAAAATGTAGCGTAGTGCGTGAAGTGCTTTTGTGTGCGTGAAATTAGCATACGGAATAGTAGAGATGCCAATGGCGCCATTCTTAAGGGGAGCTATAGTTCTCGTTCCTTGTTAGGGTGCGGATACCATGAAAATGGAATAACAAGGGGAATTCGATATCTTAAGAATGCATCTCACATATTTAAAACAAACATTTACTTACTCTTAGAGGTGTCAACGAGTCGAGACACGAGCCGAAACTCGAAGCTCGCGCTAGACTAGAGTAAAAATGGTTCGAATTTTTTTTGGTCCTAGCCAAGCCAAAGCTTAGCCAAAAAATTTAGGCTCGACCTGAGCCTTAGCGAGCCGAGCATGGCCTGAGCTGAGCCGGCTCGATTTTATTTTTTTTTAGATTTGTTATAAATCTAAATTTTTTTATTAATGAATATGTATTATCATTAATAAAAAAATAAAGCTAAAATTAAAAAAAAATAAAAAAAGGCAACTGTGACTGATGACAGGAAGCTTTAATTTTAGTTGCATGCATTTATTTTTTTAATTTTTTTAAGAGTCGAGCCGACTTGTGACACGTATCGGTGACGAGCCACGGGCAAGCTCTGGCTCGAGCCGATGCCCCCAAAATGGGGCTCGCCTCAAGCCTCGGCTCAATCCCAACCAGCCACGAGTCGGTTTGGGCCTTTTTTGGGCCGACCCACGAACTGCCTGAATCGACAAGTCATATGACATCTCTATTTACTTTCAATAGTTAAATTGATAATCTAGATATTAGTGTAGGAAAAAAAATCACAAAATTTGTTTGTTATTCGATTAAACTTGCAATTAATTTTAACTCGGTCAAACACATAATTCTTGTGGGTTCGACACTCAATTCATTATTATATTACTTGACCACGATCTTGTGAACTTGCGTGTTTTCAAATGATCAAATTTTTGGCACTATTGTCGAGGACTATTGTTTTTGATAAGTTTAGCTTTAATATGAATTTTACTCTTTTTTTTTTAGTTTAGTTCATTATATTAGAAAAAATTTACCTTGTTTCTTGCTTCATTTTTCAAGACTTTGTATCCGAAGTTCGAGAACAGGTGATCTTGCTCAATTTGACCTAAAGATCAAACAAACATTCAACTTTCGAAAAAGACAGCAGTTAAAAACACACCAAAAAAATAGAAAGAAGAAGACACGGAAGAGGAAAATCCAGATTAAATAGTCATTGGAGCTAATCTGGAAGCAGCACAACCGAATGTGGCTGCATCTAATGAAAATGCAAGGCTAATGGACAAGTACATGTTCCACCGGTTTTGAAAAGTCAATCTAGCATACTATATCCAGTGTTTGATCAGGCAAACTTCCACTTGAGGGCTGATGTGATCAACATGTTCCAAAACACGCAAAAATTCTTTGGAAGAGCTACGGAGAATCATACACTCATGTATCGGGATTTTTTTGACATGTGTGCAACTATCGAGTATCTAGGGATGTCCAATGAAGCAATCAGACTGATGCTTTTCCCATAAACCTTGAGAGACTTAGCCAGAGAGTGGTTAGACACTTGTCCACTTCGGAGTATTACTACATGCAACCAATTGAGTCAAAAATTTCTTAACAAATATTTTCCACTGAAAAGGATTGCAAAGTTGGGGGACGAGATTACCACATTCCAAAAACTGGACTCAGAATGCTATTTGGATGCTTGGGAACGATACAAGGGTTTACTTAGTCAATGCCCACAACGTGGATTGTAGAAATGGCTTGAGGTACAATATGTCTACATTGGTCTAAATCCGATAAGCAGGGCTAATGTAAACTCTGTATGCGATGGTTCTATCACAAAAAGAACCCAGTATCAAGTCTACCAAATCATGGAGGATCTGGAATTCACCAGTACGCTTTGGCCTACTGAAAGGACGAGTCGAAAAAGAGCTGCTAGGGTATTCGAAGTTGATTATTTGAAATCAATTTCAGTGCAGTTAGCATCATTGACACAAAAGGTAGATCAGATGAACGCATCCCAGACAATAGGACCGAAATGCAAAC
>CAIGRO010137773.1:0-17437 GCA_903798355.1 Fraxinus baroniana
ATTTATAACCACTTTAGCCATATTTCACGCACAAAATGACAAATAATCAAGTTAAACTCATGATATAGTCGTGTAAAATACACTCCTATCAGTTCTTGCGTGGGACAAAACTTAAGGTGCTTGCTCATGGTAAGGCTTTGAGGTGCTTGCACGGGACAAGGCTTGATGTGATTACTTGGGGCAAGGCTTGGAGTGTTTGCTCGTAGCAAGGGTTTAGGTTCTTGCACAGTGACAAAGTTTGACGTACTTGCTCGGGGTAAGACTTTGATGTTCTTGCTTGGGCCAAGGCTTTAAGGTGCTTTTGTAGGGCAAGATTTTGATGTGCTTGCTCATGGTAGAGCTTTAGGTACTTGTACAGTGGCAAGGTTTGATGTGTGCTTGCTCAGGACAAGGCTTTAAGGTGCTTGTGCAGGGCAATGCTTTGATGGTGCTTGTGTGGGGCAAGACTTTGAGGTGCTTGTACAAGGCAAGGCTTTAAGATACTTTCATGATAGCAAGACTTGAGGTGCTTGCTCATGGCAAGGTTTTGAGGTGCTTGCGCGGGGCAAAGCTTTGATGTACTTGCTCGGGCAAGGCTTGGAGTGCTTGCTCATGGCATGGCCTTAGGTGCTTGCACAGTGGCAATGTTTGATGTACTTGCTCGGGGCAAGATTTTGAGGTGCTTGCTCAAAGCAAGTACTTGCACAGTGGCAAAGCTTGAAGGTTCTTGCATGGGATAAGACTTAACGTGCTTGCTCATGGTAAGACTTTGAGGTACTTACACAGGGCAAGGTTTTAAGGTGCTTGCACAGTGTCAAAGCTTGATGTACTTTCTCATGACAAGGCTCTGAGGTGCTTATATGGGGCAAGGCTTTGATGGTGCTTGCACGGGACAATGCTTAAGCTGCTAATTCATGGTAAAACTTTGAGGTGCTTGCACAGTGGTAACGCTTGAGGTGCTTGATCATGCTAAGGCTTTGAGGAGCTTGTGCAGGGAAAGGCTTAAGGTGCTTGCATTGTGGCATGGCTTGAGGTGCTTACTCATGGCAAGACTTTAAGCTGCTTGCATGGGGCAAGACTTTAGGTGCTTGCTCGAGGCAAGACTTTGAGGTTCTTGCATGCGGCAAGACGTTAGGTGCTTGCTTGGGGCAAGGCTTTTGAGGTCGCTTGAGATTAAGAACATTTTATTGGGACGAAATCCCGACTCTAATTATTCAAGCAAAATCATCTTTCCTAAACATCGAACATGGGTACGCAGGCAAGATGAACTAAAAATTAAAAAGACGCAGGGAATGCAAGCCCGACAAACTAAAAATTAAAAACAAAAGAAAAAATTTACTAAGTGATGGTAAAATAAACTTCTTGTAATAAATCTTCAGATTATCATCGTTCCAAGGCATGGCGAGTGGTCTACCCGAGGTTGAATGACAGATTCCTCTAGAATGCTTGTGGATGATGAGATTTGCTTGACGTTAGAACTAATTTCCCGAACGCTTGTAATGTAACATTTCCTGGCAACTAACTGGTCTCCATACACTACCCCCATATCATTACTCGTAGGAAACTTTAGAGCAAGATGGAAAGTAGAAACAATAGCTCTGATCTTGTTGAGCAATGGCCTTCCCAAAATAGCATTATAGGCCATTGAGGTACGAACCACCTGGAATGACGTGATTTCAATCATCTGATTTTAATTTGAGCCCATGTAAGGGAAAGATTGACGACTCCTTCCAGCCGCCTCCAAATCCTTGACGGTGAGTTTTAACGGCTTTGAATTGTTCGGCTATAATCCCCATTTTAGAGTATGCCCCATGAGAGAGTATGTTGGCCGCGCTTCCATTGTCAATCAAAATCCTTTTCACCTTAAAATTAGCTATGATTGCTGATATGACCAAGGCATCATCGGGTGGATGTGACAAGCCTTCCAAATCCTATAACCAGAATGTGGTTTTTTCCATGTCTCTAGGCATCGTCCTCAAGCTTGGACTATATTGCCTGGCATACTGCTTCCGTCCACTTTTTGAGTCTCTTCCTGATGCTATTCCTCCAACAATAATGTTAATTGTTCCTGCAGTAGGCATGTCATTGCCTCTTCCTTCTAGACCTTTCCCTTTATTTTGATCATTCCTCGGGCGCTTGTCATGACTAATGTGTGAGCTTAAAAATCCCTTTTTATCAGAGCCTCAATCTCTCACTGGAGGGCTTTGCAGTTCTTTGCTGTATATCTATGATCCCGATGATAATCACAATACTTGCTCATGTCCCGAGTGTTATGAGGGGACTGCATCCTCGAAGGTCATTTAAGCTCCTTCATGTCCTTGATCTCCATCAGAATGTTTGACGTAAAACTATTCAGATGAGTTAGTGACGTTGGCTACGTCTCCTGCCTCTACTTGCTCCTGTTCACTTCCGAATGAGGACGGAGATGACTGCTGTTATGTGAAGGTCGGGTGCCTAAAGTCTTTCCTTATTGAAGCTCGTCATGAAATTACATAGGGATTCCTCCTTGCATGAGCATCATGAGGGATGCAGCTGTCTCCTAATGTGCTTAATACTGGCAAAGAAAGCAAAAAAAATGTCAGCCAGGTTAGAGAATGAAGTAATGGAGTTGGACTCTAGGGTAGAGAACCAATCCTTGGTAGTGTTGGTCAAAGTTTGTGGAAAAGCCTTACACATCATAGAATCTAGTGCCACCAATAGATTCATGACATCCATATATACATTGAGATGGTTGATAGGGTTAGTTGTTCCATCATACTCATTCATACGGGAGAGTTTATACTATTTGGGAACTGATATGAGAGCACTTCTGGTGTGAAAGATGGTTTATGGGTGAATTCTGTCATCCACTGGGTGTTCTTTTGCAATCCAGCAGTAATTCCATACTGTATGATCTTGGCTAGTTCGCTTGAGTCCATGGTGACCATCTTTGAGGCCAAGGCCATTGGGGGTGCACCCGAGGCCCCGAATCTACCATTATCATGAACTTCTCTAGTATCCCGAGCTCGAGCATCAATCGTGAACCCTCCTAGTTGTCCTATTGTCAGTGCCGATGAATGTTCATGCGCTAGATGGGCATTCTTTAGCTTAGTAATTGAGTTAGCGTTGCAACTTGTTGACGAAGTTCTTCGAATGCACCTGCATTAACCACATGTGGTTGGGCGGTGGGTACTGCAGATGATTCTTCTTGATGAGCTTTGGGTTCTGCAATAGGTGGTGGTTCTATTACAGGTGAGCTTGCTGGAGAAAGACCTGAACGTGTGTTGACCATGGGTTTGGTAGCGTTTCCCACAGACAGCGCCAATGATGCTACCAAAAATTGTAATTGTTGATTCCAAGCTTGACGAATGAGAACAAGCACGAACGAGATCTTTCGGCACTTGAAACAAAGGCATCGAGGTGTGTCGTCATCGTCCCTCCGTTGCTTAAGTCAGATAGAGAATTTGAGAAAAGATATGTGTCAAAAATTGTGTAAAAATATACCTTGATAATGAATTGGAATGATGAATTCATAGAGGTAGGTAGTGCACTCCTAGTATGATTACAATGTTGGAATCTCTATTAGTTTTTACATGTTTGGAAGTTGCAACTTAATTAGTTTTGTATCACCCATGTGTTTGGATAGAGATGGGACTTTAATAGTAGAATCCTTTCAGGATGAGGTAGCATGTTAACAGCAGGACTCTATCTCTCTAAGGTTTGGATAAGCTTTGACAATGGTACGAGGTTTAGCCGTGATCTTGAGGAATACCTATAGGGTCGAGAATGGGTAGTGCCTAGGAGACATGACAGAGGAGGTCACGAGATGTTGAGGCCAAATTGGAAAAATGCTCATCAGGCCTCGTACCAGAGCTACACCAATATTGGGATCATCACTTAGAATTAAAACCAAGTTTCGATTATTCTACCCGCCAGAGTAAAATTAGAAATCCCATCAGAGAACCACAGAATATTAGTTTTTAGGTAAAGAAAGTGAGATTAATGAAGACGACCTGTTTCAAGATGAAGATTTGTACAAGAAAATGAAGTTCAGTGCACTTTCGATTCTTCAACTGTTGAGCTTGGTTTTGATTATTACAGCTTTAGTTTGTACTTTAACTATTGATTAGTTGAAGAAGAAGGGAATTTTCGATTTGTAATTAAGGAAATGGGAATTGATGATTTTGGTTTTGATTTTTGGAAGATTGGTATCACGGTAGGGGATTAGAATTGTTGTGTTCTTCTTTGAGAGAAGTTTTTTGTTGCGAAAACGAGTTTTGTATTTTATTTATGGGTTGAGAATTGCAGTGCAGAGCTGTATATGGTTGGCTTTGGTTTTGATTGCTTGGCAATGGATTCTCGTTAAGAAGATTGTGACTTACGGATGGGAAAGTTTTACCTTACGAGACTAAGATTTGGGTGTGTCTATTGGTTGGGACATTAATTTGGTTTGTCAAGACCTTGCTCGTGAAGGTTTTAGCATCCTCATTATTGGGATTTACATATGAAACCACCTCACAAATTAATCAATAACGCATAAGCGAACAAAAGTAGTAACGAAAATGACAAGAACACAAGAAAATGGTGACCTAGTTCAGCTAAGCGGCCTAATGTGGGGGCTCAAGAACAGCCCATTCCACTAGTGTAAAAACCACCTTCCAAGAGAGAAATATTATAGTGAACCACTCAGTACAAGATTTTGGTCATCGATCATGAGATCTCGCAAAAATGGAGAGTTCAAAACTCACAAATCTAACCCAACCACTTAGAAATAACCTACATTAAGTCAGCCACTCTTTCAGGCCTGATTTTACACACAAGAACCACCTCTAAAATGCTAGATCAAATTACCGAGAACTCAACAAGATGAAGAAATTACAAACTCAAACGCGAAGGAGCGAAAAGGAGATAGAAAAATGAAAAGTTCATAAGAATGAAAAGTGAATGGTTCAACAGTAAATCAGGGTGTGTTTGAGCCATATTATTTTGGAAGAATGTATTCTAGAATAATAGATTGATGAAAAATGTGTGGTTAAAAAAGAAGGAAAAGTTATCAATGTGATGGAAAATATTATTTTATTGAAAAATGTGTGGTTGAAAATGAGTAGAAGAATAAAAATGAAATTTTTAATGTGTACCAAACAGGGGCTCAACCGGCAATATTGCCCCAAGAATGAATCCCATCCATTGATTACATCTAACTGTCATCATCAGTTTAAGCTAGCACAATCCGTATGATAAGCTCAGCTACCAATAAATGGATGCCACTTAAGCAGATCAAGCCAAATAAGCAGCTAAGGCGATTGACACAAATAGCACCAATTTAAAAGTGTTTTGAGAAACAAAACTCTCACATTCTTCACCTTGGTTCTCAATGACTCTCTCACTCTTTCGATTGCGAAATTTGTACATGGAAGGCTGTTCATCATCGTTGCCCAGCACTTGCAAAAAAGTTACTATGTAGTAAAGACAAAACACAATTTAAAGTTTCCTACATGCAGTATTTTAGTCCCCATATTTGAGGGATTTTTATTAGAATGTATTTTAACAAGATTAACTTCACATTGAGATAGTTTTTCTCTTATAAAATGATACTTCACCTCAATATGTTTTGATCTTTCATGATAGACATGATTTTTGCTATGTAATAAAGCACTTTGACTATCAGTAAACATTATAGGAGCATTATGCATGAAGTTCAATTCTTTTAAAATTCTTTTTAACCAAGTACATCCTTTAACAAATTTAGTTATGACTACATATTCAGCTTTAGTGCTGGACAAAGTAACTAAAGGCTACAACTGAGATTTCCAAGTTATGAATTATCACCATGAGTAAAGAAGTATGCTGTAATTGATTTTCTGCTATCCTTATCACCAGAAAAATCAGCATCCACATAACCTTTTAGGGTTAAGTTTTCAGATCTTTTCTCATACACTAAGCCTATATTTAATGTTCCAACAATATACCTTAACAACCATTTCATTCCAACCCAATGAGGCTTTCCAGGATTGGACATAAATCGACTCAGAAAACTAATAGCATAAGCAAGGTCAGGTCTGGTAGTAATCATATAAAACATGACTAAACCTATAGCATTGACATAGGGTATATTTTCCATCTCTTTCAATTCTTCTTCATAGTTAGGAGAGTGAGAATGAGAAAGATTCAAGTGAACAACAAGGGGAACATTCATGGATTTGCTCTCTTTCATCTTAAATTTGGTTACAACTTTATTCAAATATGCTTCTTATGAAATAGTTAACCTATTTTCAACCATATTTCTATTTATAGCTATCCCAAGAATCTTTCTAGAATTTCCTAAATCTTTCATATCAAACTCAGATTTTAAAAGATCCTTTAAATTCTTAATTTGAGACTTGCTAGGTCCAGTTAAAAGTATATCAACAACATAAAGCAGTAAGTAGACTTCACACCCACTCATAATGTATAATAGTAAAAGCAAGCATCAAATTCACTTCTTTTAAAACATATTTTCAATACATATGCATCAAACCTCTTGTACCATTGTCTTGGGCATTACTTCAGCCCATACAATGATTTCTCCAATTTGCATACATAATCAACTTTACCTTTAGCCATAAAACTTTGAGGCTAACTCATAAAAATATATTCTTCCAATTCCCCATGTAAAAATGCGATTTTGACATCAAGTTGTTCTAGTTCCCAATTGAATTGAACAACAAGTGTCAAAACCAATCTAATTGTCTTATATTTAATCACAGGTAAAAATATTTCATTGTAATCAACCCCCTCTCTTTGAGTATAACGTTTAGCAACTAACCTTACCTTAAACCTCACATGATTACTAGGGCTAAGACCCTATTTTAATTTGTAGATCCATTTACATTGAACCAATTTTTGATCTTTAGGTTTCTTAACAAGTTTCCAATTTTATTATCACTTAAAGATTGCATTTGTTCCTGCATAGCCTTTATCCAGTTCTCAAAACTTTTTCCATTAACTACTTCTTCATAAGATACAGGTTCATCTTATTCAAGAGCTTCATCTGAGAATAAGGTAAATTCAGTCAAGTTCAGGAATTCATGCCTAAGGTTAGGCCCGATTTGCCTTCTTTCCCTATCCCTAGCAAGTTGATAATCTTGATTACATGTCTGAACATTAGTATGATCAGGTTCTTCAGGTTCAATTTCAATTTGGTGTTCAGTCACCTCAATAGGTTCAGATTCAGTTTCTGATTCTTGATGCGTAGGGTTATTTTCATCATTTCCAATTCAAAATTACAGAACTCAAATCCATTGTCAGTTCTTAATGTTTTTGATTTCTTTTCTAACTGATTCTCCACAGATTTAAACTTTCCTAGAGTAATCATCCACAAGGGATAGGAAGTACTTACTCCTACCAAATGTGGAATTCTTCTCAGGGCCCTATAGATCAGCATGTACATAGTCCAAAGGTCTATTGGTTCTATGTGAGCTTGTTTCAAAGCTCACTTTGTGGGACTTACCCAACACACAAGTCTCACAAAAGTCCATTGTTTCAATGTCATCCTTTCCAAGTAATTTTTTGTTACTTAAAGATTTTAGTCCTTTAAAGCCAATATGACCCATTCTATTGTGCCAGAATTCAATTTTATCTTTATTGCCAATGAGACGATTGGAATCAGGTGTAGTTTTAGTTTTGTCTTCAAGATAGTATAGACCATTTCTTTGAGGCCCTTTCATAACAATTAGAGACCCCTTCATAATTTCAGAACTTTATTTCCAAATTTAAAGGTATATCCCTCATCTTCACCTCATCTTCAAGAGTCCCTAAAGAAATAATGTTTCTTTTCAGATTTAGGACATAACTAACATCTTTAATTGGCCTAATAGTGCCATCATGCATTTTGATGGCAATGTCACCAATCCCAATTACAGTCTAAGAATTATTATCTCCCATATAAACCTTCCTAGGTTATGTTTCTTTGTAATTATAAAACTAAGACTTTCAGGGCACATATGGAAAGTACATCATGTACCCAGAATCCAGTGTTTATCAGATTCTTCATCAAACACATTCAGGACATGTAAACTATCTAGTTTGGATACTATGGCAGCATTATTCAGATCATTATTATTCAGGTCATTTTGCTTCTTTTTCCAATCAAAACAGTCCCCTTTGAAATGTCCCAACTTCCCATAGTTATAACATTTCTTATTACTTCTGTCTTTAGACTTAGACCTCATTTTAGATCTCACTCTTCCCTTCTTATTATGAAAATTAAACTCTTTCTTTTCAGTTCTTCCTCTTACAAACAAACTTTATTATCTTGAATTGGTTTTATTATCTCTCTTAAGCTCTAACTCTCTGGATTTCAGTACATCTATCACAATTGCTTGTGTAAGAGTGCCTCTACCATATTTTATGGTATTCCTAATCTCTTTATAAGATTCAGGTAAAGAGTTTAGCAATATAACAACTAAGTCTTCATCCTCAAACTTCTTGTCATTGTGTGCTAGGTTTTTAACAAGTATGTTATAGTCACTTAGGTTTCCTTCCAAATCCTTTCCAGGGTCCCTCTTAAACCTAAACAGCCTTTCTAATGTAGTCCATAAAGTTCTAGCAGTTTCAGCACTATCAACTTGTCTAACAATATTATCAAATAGATGCAAAGTTATAGAACTACATGAAATTTCATTCATCTCTTCAATTTCAGCAAATTTAGCTTTTAGCTCATCAGAAAATGTTGCAGGATCATTAAGGGCCTTTGCAACCCTTTCATTAGACCAGAATGGCCCTCATTTTCTGCTTTCATATCGAGTAATCCCCTTCCTATCGAATTGTGTTAATTTGACCTTCAAACCCATTACAGATTCTGTAAAAGGGTGGCTTGTACTCGTGGACATAGCATAAAAGGTTTTTAAAAAACAATTGTTAGAGAATCAATATAAAGAAAAGCACAGAGTCAAGAGTGTTCAAAAATTGAAGTACTGTACAGTGTATTGAATTAATTCGATCAAGAATCTTCGGTCAAATGTACGTACAGGTACGAAAGAAGCTGAAACAGTTTATAGATATATGATGCAAGTATATTTGTTTTTGAAATTTCAAATTAATCACAAGAATTCAAAACATACAGCCTATTATTCATTTATCATTTAAAGAAAAACAACAAACAAGAATTTAAAGCAGGTTTGGAAGGATCTTCCCAATACTGTTGAAAAACAGTAAATAAACCTCAAGCCCTCAATCAAGCCCAATTAGTCAGAGCAAACGATCAGACAACAGTCTGTACCATACAAAAATAAAACAGTCAGTATCGATCAGATTCAAGATGCCAAAAGTAATACTATATGTTTAGACCTATGAAGGTCTATACAGATGTATAATCAAAATTCCTAAGAAAAGATTATTTAGTAAAGAACGAAAAATACAATCGAAAATCCTAAGCTAGCTCTGATACCAATTTTGTTGGGAATTACTTATGAAAAACACTTCTACAATCAAATTGATAATGCATAAATGAATTAAGAGCAGTAAAAATAACAAGAACACCCAAAAATTATTAACCCAGTTTAGCCAAACGGCTTAATCTGGAGGGCTCAGGAAAAATCTGTTCCACTAGTGCAAAACCACCTTCCAGAGAGAGAAAGATTACAGTGAGCCACTCAATATAAGAATTTTGGTCATTGATCATAAGATCTCGCAAAATTAGAAAGTTCAAACTCACGGATCTCACCCAAACACTTAGAGATAACCTACACTAAATCAGCCACTCTTTCAAGCCTGATTTTACACACAAGATCCACATCTAAATGCTAGAATAAATTACAGAGAACTCAACAAGATGAAGAAGTTACAGATTCAACACGAAGGAGCCAAACGAAGAGAGAAAACAAAGAGTCTAAAAGAATGAAAGTGGATGACTGAAACAATAACCCAAACGACATTATTATTTCTAGAATGAATCTCAGCCATTGATTGCATCCAACGATCATCATAAGTTTAAACTAGCACAATCCGTGTGAAAGACTCAGCTACCAGTAAGTGGTTACCACTTAAGTAGCTCATGCCAAAAATAATCAGTTAAGGGAATTGACACAAATAGCACCAATTTAACAGTGTTTTGAGAAACACAACTCTCACATACTAAAACTTATCAACCAAACCAAATTTGTCATGTATATAGTATACCCATGTAAACTATGAATCGGGGCCATAATCAATTTTACAAGTAAATAAAATAAAAATTGATTGAACAAGATTAGGCATTATATATAATGTACAAAATTCTAATTTATTTTCCTTCAACTTACTCAACAAGTTATAAATGAACAAGTTAGGACAACAATTTCAAGTATGAATGTGACATAGACGATCATGGTAAACATTTGAATCAACTAGACAAATTGACCAAGAATTTCCTAATGACCATACTAGAGAATAAAACTCATAAGATTTTACACGGGAGAGCTGATATGTACTAAAACCATTGCATCTATTTTCTTGATTTTTCAGTAAAATATACATTTGCATTTAGCACCTGTTTGGTTCAGCTAAGAAACTAAGCTCTTGTTTGAGCCTCATTTTTCAAAAATATATTGTTCTTCAAATTCATTTTTAACCACACATTTTATCAATAAAATAATTTTAAACGTACACCCAAAATTTTTCCTAAATGACACATTCTTAAATCACTATCCAAAACCTTTTTTCCCCCCAAAATATAGGGCTCAAACAAGGGCTAAATTAAAATCTAAGTTAAAGTCAATAATTAATATAACCATAAGTTTATGAAATCCACAACTTTTTAACCACACGGTCTTTCAATTTTTATCAAAATCTACTAAAAATATGATTTCAACTAAACCAAACTGGGGCTTAATACATTGTTATTTTGTTCTATACGTTAAAGAGGATTTAATTTCCATAGCTCGATTATTTGAGTATGGATGTTTGGTTGTTTTTGTGCGGTTTGCGTTGGATATTTAATTTATGCTCTTAGTTTCATGGACAATTGGTTAACGATTTATATATTTCAAATTGGGTTCTTTGGCTATATCAGCGCTTCTAATAAACATATAAAGTTGTCTCCCATTTAGCATGCTGGACAAATTATTGTCAAACTACCTCCCGAACGATGATGTTTTATGGTTTGAATTATATTTTATAGGCCTCGGCTCATTAATGAAATTATATCAACGTGCAAATTTGATAACTCAATCCGAAAAAAATTATTTGCACCTTGGAATGTCCTCATAATTTAGGGAACAATACATAAATCTTATATATAAGAATTACATTTCAAAAATAACACACTCCAAAAATCTTTTCAAAAATCAGATGTTAAATCAATTTATTAAATATTTTTAATTATAATATAATACAATTACCCCAATTTATTAAATTTCAAATCCAAACCATTCACTTCCTCTCTCCTCTCTATCCTCTCCCTACCCCTTCTCTCCATCGGATGCGGCCATCTACTCCGGTGACTGCTCTGACGACAGCTCCAATGACTATTCTGGTGGCAGCTTTGGCGAAGGTGACTATTCCTACGGCAGTTCCGACGACTTAAAAATTTTCAAAAAATAAAAAAATAGAAATTACACCACACTCCATGGATCTACCTACCACCACTACATCCCTGCCTCTACCTCTTAAAAAATTACCGAAAAAAAAATTGTGCAGTGTGACTATGTGACTAATTGTGACCAAGTTTGTATTCAATGTGACTAAATGTGAATGTTCAGCGTGACTGTCTGTGACCAGTTGAATATTAATTGTAACCGTATATGATCAAGTCACAATCGATCACAATTAAGACAAAATTGGTCCCAATCAGTCACAGTACACACATATAATGTCATAAATGATCACCACAAACCAGTGCACAATCCACCACCAGTCATCACCACCATCACCTCAAATACACCACCACTACCTCCAACTCAAATTCATGACAATGAATTCCGAACTAATGTTTAACTAAAACTCTTCTTTGCATCACCGTTACCACCTTCAATCAAACAAAAAAAAATAAAGTGGGTTTTACCAAATAAAGTGGATTTAGTTCACACAAAAATTCTTAAATCCATCAATTAAACCAAAAACCCAGGAAAAGAATTAGAAAATCTATGTAAAGGTTGCAACAATTCATTCTCGAAATTCTACAGAATGTGGTTAGCCTATTATATCATAAAGCATTAATCAATTACCTTATGAGGAGGAGCTAAGAGTGACTCAAAAACCGAACCAGAAGTAGAATCCTTTGAGCCAAAAAGATCATAAGTAAATGAAGAACCTGATTGTGGTTTTTCCCACCCTCCATTCTTTTCCTCTAAAAAATCACTCTGATTATTGAAATATACTGAATGGGAGTTGGGTCAAGGAGGAACCTGTATATATACACACACAATGCTTACACACCGTCCCTCTGCCGTAACCACCATAATAAATTCTCACAGAAACCTCAGAAGAAAAAGAGAAGTTGAACAGAAAAAGGTGCATAAAAAATTAAAAAAAATCAAAATTAGTTGAGAGAAGGCTCATGAATGTTCCCCTATACACGTATATCTCTATCTTATGTGAATATAAATTGTATGAAAAAGCAAACCCAACATAAAAATCTATCGGTTCTTTCCTACAATCGATACATACAAATGTACATGACAATCACCTACCCTGCCCAGCACTGCCCAATAGCCTCTCGTCACTATACGCAAGGAAATCACCACTACAATATGCCTTCTCCGTCGCGCACGTGACTGCGCAACACTTTTCTGTGATGTACAACCACCATCTCCATAGCCTCTCGCTGCTCACTATTACCTCCATAGCCTCTCGTCGCTGTCGAGGAGTAACGACGTCGTTGAATCCCATGACCAGTTGAGCCATTGAGTTCTTCGATTCATAGTAACAATACTAGTGTGAAAGGGCAAACGACTCCTATTGGGGCCAGCTCTTGGGAGAACATAGATGCGTCGGGTCCGGTGGTATGGTGAGGGGATTTGGGGTGCAAACGGCGATAATGGGGGTAGAGGGAGAAGAGAGAGAAATGAATTGGGGGGTGTCGGTTCTTAATCACCTGATTTTTGTAAAAAAAAAAAATCTTAATCACCTGATTTTTGAAAATTAAATGTTAAACGCCTGTATTTAGGTAATTTTCTCTTTAACTTATCCATGCCCATTCACCATTAGTTAGCCCATCTACCAATAGGCGGCCGTCTTCTTGATTACCCGTAATCTATATATTGCTTGTGACTTGGGGTGAAACCTTTTGTGTGCAATATTGTTATTAAGGCAACTGTTTCCCTATTTTTCTATCTTCATGCTTAAGATCTTCACATACAGTTATCCTCTTCTTTATGTTACAGATTGCAGCTACCAAAGTGTGTCCTTTGTGGATCTATTAAATTGGCAACTGGAGTGAATACATGGTTGTGGGTTTGATCTTGTCAGTTGGTGTTGTTTGGGAACGATTGGTTTAAATTGAGCTCGAACATCACCCAATTGAAGTTCTTGGCGCCTTCTCCACAACAAACTAGAATCAGAGCTCCTAGGTGTGGGATTTCCGGCCAAAATCAGATCTGAAGGCGACGACGGCAGCGAGAAGCTACATATCTTCATCGAATGAATTTTTTAAAAGTTTCAAAATTTTATTTTTTTGCTGAAGTATTAAACTTAATTTCTGATTTCATTTTTTCTATTTTCCAAGTAGGTTTTTTTTATAGCAAGACAGATTTTTTGGACAAATCTTGATTTGTGTTGCGTGCTTATTTTTTTCTCAAAAACTGTTGAAAGAAACAATGAAAATTAAAATTAAAATAAATAGTTTCGCATCTCTCTGATATTACGGACCCATAGATAGATCCACTCTAGTAAATTGCCAACCTTTTAATTTATGTACTAGCAAGCCATCGTGTGAGTTGACCATTAGGATTTGAGTTACCATACGGGGGTTACTATTGCCTGTGGCTAGATTTTAGGAATTATTTGCTCTAAATTGGTGCGTGTTTCAAGTGTTTAATTTATTTGGTAAAAGTAGCTTGTATTCTTGTTTTCTCATTTGAGTATAAGAAACTGTTTAGTTGGCAAACATTTTTTGTTGCACTGTTTATTCTATTAGGATATTTGGTCCTTGCCCGTTTGAACATCCTCTTAATCTAAAATCTCGAATCTCATGAATTCTTGGAAATCTAGAACAATGTATATCGCATGTGACTGTACTACTCTTTGTGGTTTGATTGTGATTCTATGCATTATTTTTGGTCGATCCGTCCTTAAAATGAAAACTCACAATTTTGGTTTGGAAATTTTCACTGGAAATGAAAATTTTCAATTTGACAATAAAAAATTAGTTATTTTGGTTCAACAAAAAGTTTCAAAAATCATAATTGATGAGTTTACTTATACTTCAATCATTTAATACTTATCAGACGTTGTTTCGAGAAAAATTGGTAAACATAAAACCAAAAAAGAACTTCGAAAAATATGGAGGACTTCTATTTGCTTAAGTCTGCTCCTAATTTGTTTTATTTACTTTAGTGTTTTTCAGTTTTAAAATGGATCCTTCAAATAATCTTGATGATAATTTGAATGTTTTAACAAACTCGTTCAAGATATTGTTAACTGTGAAGAATATGTGTCGAAATCTATAAAGCGATAATTTTGCTTAATTCCGTACATGACGCTTATAAGGAAGTTAAGAATATTATTAAGTATGGTATGGATACCTTTACACCTGAAATTGCCATTAATTCTCTTAGGAGTAAAAAGATGGATATTAAACCTGAGAAACATGATAATAAAAGTGGTGAAATTTACATGATGAGAGGTAGAACATAGTTTTGGAAAAACAATCACGATGGATATCAAAGCAATGGTGAGTCAAATAGTAATGGAGGTAAAAAGAAGGGTAAAAGTCATACTAGAACTTAATTTTGGGTCCAAGATTAAAAGGTGTTATTGATGTAGGAACACGAGGTATTTTATAAAAGATTGCTAGAAAAAGAAGAATAAACAAAAGGGTAAGGAGAGAGATGAATTAAATGTTTTGTCTTCTACTTCTAATTTTGAGCATGGTGAAGTCTGTAGGGTAACAAGTCACATTTGAAAAGACTGCTAAATTGAATCTAACTACTAATCTCATTTGCATAAGTGGTTACTTGATTCCAATACATCTTTTCATGTGATATATAATATTGAATGGATTGAAAACTTTCATGAGTCAAATAATGGGCATTTATTGTACTGTGTGACAATTTTGCATATAATGTTGTTGGGATTGGTGAAGTTACTTTAAAGTTTGACACATGTTTTATGTATACTTTAAAAGAGGTTAGATATATTCCTGAATTGTCTAGGAATTTAATTTCAGTAGGAAAGCTTGAGAAAGTTGATTTCACTGGTAAACTTGAAAATGGAGTTTTAAAAATGATTAAATGTGCACTTGTCTCTATTACGGGAATAAGAAAATAAGATACACACACGCGCGCGCGCACACACACGAGAAGTCATAATAAATTTAAATTCCTCTATCTCTTCTGTCAAAGTTGATCACACACATAAATGACATAATAGCCTTCCGCATATAGGTATTAACGGGCTTAAGCTACTTAATGAAAAAGGTGCAGTTGGTAATGATTGTGTGTCTGATTGGTCATTATGTAATCGTTGTGTGCTCGGTAAGCATCATCTGTCTTCATTCTCCAAGGGTGTTCACAAAATTAAAGGTATCCTTGAATATATGCATTCATACTTGTCGGGTCCAGCTAGTAATCCCACCTCGGGTGGAAATATGTATTTCCCATCTTTAATTGATGATCACACAAGGAAAGTGTGAGTTTACCTTATAAAAAAAATTGATACTTTTCATAATTTTAATAATGGGAAAAGACAAGTTTGATAATCAAACTGGTAAAAGGATTAAATTTTTGAGAATTGATAACGGTCTAGAGTTTTGTAACACTAAATTTGATAATATGGGTAAAGAAAATTGAATGACAAGACATAGACCAGTCCCTTACACTGGCCAACATAATGGGGCAACTGAAAGGATAAATAGAACCCTACTTAACAAAGTTAGGTGCATGATGCTAAGTTCTGGAGTTCAAAAGTCATTTTAAGTTGAAGATATTATAACTTCTTTTTATTTGATTAATTTGACTTCATCTGTGACATTGAATGATGATACTCCTCATGAAAAATGGTCTTGCAATTTAACTGATTATTATTTGCTTATGACTTTTGGTTGTGCTACAATTATTTATCATTGTGAGGGGAAGCTTGAACCTGAAACTATAAAATGTGTTCTTCTAGGTTTTCCTGAGGATGTTAAGGGTTATAGGTTATGGAATAGAAGCCAAAAAAGGGTTAAGATTATTATGAGTTGAGACATCACATTTAACAAGGCTGAGATGCCTTGTTTAAGAATTGATTCTGAACTTGTGAATGAAAAAGAGCAAGAAAGAGAGAGAGATCAATTGAAGGTGGAGATAGGAAAAGTGATTACATGTGTCCAATTACGTCTAATGAGGTGGAGACTCAAATTCATCAACTTGAGGTGGAAAATGGAAAGGAAATAGTGATAGAAGAGTATCTTGAGGAGGAAAACCCCTGAGCGGATTATAATTTAGTTAGAGAAAGAGAGAGAATACCAACTACAGAGTATAGAAGATTTGGGTAATAATTCGAGTTTACTTTTGTATATGCTACCTATGAGGGGCTAGCTGATAGAGTGTCAAACAAACTTTGAGTAAGCAATGAAGAGTGAACAATTAGAAGAGTGGTTAAAGGCAATGAGAGAGGAAATGAGTTCCTTAGAGGAGAATAAAATTTGGGAGGTTTAGTAAAAATAAGTCAATTACTGATTATAAGTTGGTCTTTAAGGTTAAAAAGGGCACTAGTATATCTGAAACCTTCATATTTAAAACTATGTTAGTTGCTAAAAGATACACGTAGAAGGAGTGTATTGATTATAATGAGATTTTTCACCAGTTCTTAAGTACACACAATTAGTGTCATGCTTGTATTATTTGCATATCTTAACTGGGAATTCGAACAACTTTATGTGAAAACTACTTTTTACATGGTGAAATTGATGACCAAATCTTTATAAATCAACCTAGAGGTTTTTAGGACAAACAAAAACCTAATCATTTGTGTTTCCTTAAGAAGTCTATATGTGGCCTAAAACAATCCCATAGATAGTGCTCTAAAAGATTTGACTCTTTTGCACTATCTATAGAGTTTCAAAGCAGTTAGCTTGATCATTGCATAAACTTCCAACATGATGATGCTAATAATGAGTATTTGTTTCTATTGATATGCTCTTAGTTGGTTCATTTTTAGATGGATAAGTAAGATAAAAACAAACCTGAATGATGAATTTGACATGAAAAACCTAAGTAAAGCTAAAAGATTCCTAAGAATGGGAACTGAAAGAGAGATGTCAAATGAAGAGTTTTTTTTTTTTTTTTTTTTTTTTTTTTTTTTTTTTTTTTTTTTTTTTTTT
>CAIGRO010137775.1:0-10013 GCA_903798355.1 Fraxinus baroniana
CACCACATCCTGTAATCTTCTAAAATCTAGACCACCTTCATCAGTAGGAAGGCAAATCTTCTTCCAATTTCACCAATGAACACGTTGAGCTTGTTCTATAAAGTTCCATGAGAAACGCGCAAAGATACTCTCGAGTTTCTTAAGGATAACCTTAGGGGGATGCATGATTTGAAGAAGGTGTAATGGCATGGAGGAAAGTACAAACCTTATCAAAGTAATACGACCCCTATATGATAAAAGTCGTGAAGCCCAACCAGAGATCCTGTTCCTAACCTTCTGAATTAGGTTGCCATAAATGAAGCTCTTCTTCCTCCCTTTAAATAAGGGGACTCCCAGATAAGTAAAAGGTTGTTCCTGGTGTCGAAAATCAGTTAAAATCTCTAATCGTCTAATGTGACTAATAGATTCTCGTCTGGGTAGTATAAGATCGCTCTTGTTCCTATTCACCAACTGTCCAGAAACCCTTTCATAATGCTCCAAACAACCAAGAATCCTCCTGATCGACGGTTTCTAACCGTTGGCAAATATGATCATATCATCAGCAAAAGAAAGGTGTGAAATAAGAGTACCGCCTCAATGATGATAACACATACTGGGATACTCCTGAAACCTCTGAGTGAGTAGACGAAAGAAGTAATTAGCAGCTATAATGAATAAGAATAACGAGATAGGATCATCCTATCTGAGCCCTCGCGAGGAGGGAAAAAACCCACAAGGGCGACCATTAAAGAGTATAGAAAAACGACACTCTAAGATGCACCGCCTAATCCTATCAATCCAAATTTGATCTAATCCAAAGGCCTCTAAAATAGAATAAATGAAGCCTCAGTCCATGTGATCATATGCTTTAACCATATCTAGCTTCATCATAGTATTTCCTCCTCGCAATCTATTATCCAAAGTATGAAGGAGCTCTTGAACCAATAGAACATTGTCCCCAATAAGGAGACCAGGAGTGAACCCACTCTGTTGAGGAGAGATAATGCGTGGTAACATGGAACTCAATCTAGTCTTCAAAAGCTTAGTAATAAACTTATTGAACACAGTACATAAACTGATGGGTTTGAAGTTAGTCCATCTGCAAGCACCGTCCCTCTTAGGGAGCAAAACAATAGAAGTAGCCGCAAAGCCCCGTGGGAGATGGCCGCCTTCAAAGAAGTCTAAGACTTCCCCATAAACATCATCCTGAATAATGTCCCAGCAGTGTTGGAAGAAAAGTACTGAGAAACCATCTGGTCCAGCAGCACTGTTAGCATCAATACTAAACATCGCCTACTAAACCTCATGAATCAAAGGGATACGATTTAGTTCTATATTATCATCCTCAGTCAGAAGCTTGGGGATGATATCATGACGAATGGGGTCCAAAGGCTGGGTAGGAGCAGATAGGAGATCCTAAAAGAAATCAATAGCTGAATTCTGAATGTTAGCAGGAGTAGCTAAGGATTTCCCCTACCTGCGTCCTGATGGACTTAATACGTGATTTGATCTGACGACCCTGAACCATTGCATGAAAATACCGAGTATTGTGGTCTCCTTCACAAGCCCAACGTGAACCAGCCTTTTGCTTCCATAAACTCTCCTCAATAGATAAGGTCTGATTCAAAACTGCATGTGCGTGATGTAATAGGTCACGATGCTCAGATGAAGTCCAATTCAGGTGCCTCGCAGTAAGTTGTCAACAAAATGCTACCGCAGTAGAATTAATGAGGACCCTATCCAATCTCTTTCTGACTCGACTCTTGGTCCAAGTATACCGATTCCCAAAGAAGCCAGCATCTTCCAAACCACAATCTAACATCATATCAGAGAAAGCAATAGTGCCTCGATCGCGAGTATTATGACTTGTTCGCTCACCATCATGTGTAATAACGTTAAAGTCCTCCCCAACTAACCAAGGGTCGTCCATATCGAGGGAAATGTGGTGAAGACCTTCCCACAAGTCCCTCCTGATAGTTGCGTCACATGAAGCATATATAGGAGTCATATAGATGGGACACACTAGTCTGGGATCCTCAACTCTAACATGAAGGAATTGGGGGTGATCAGCAATAACGGTGATAGTAGTCCCCGCGTTCCAAAAAAAACTAAATTTTGTTCGACACATTCCTTACTCCCGTGTCAAAGCGTAGATATCGTCTAGTATAATCAAATCTGTGTTGAAGAATAAAAGGTTCCAATATAACCAAGAGATAAACCTGATGAAGCTGTATAAGTTTCTTCAGGCGCCGACGAGTAGCTACGCCTCTCACATTCCAAATGATGGTACTCATCTAGATTTGTGTGAAGAGGTATCCTGCGACCGACTTCTGGTCGTCATCTTAGGAAATAAAGTGTTAGTGTTTTTTGAATTTCTTTTACGACCAACTGGGACAAAACCATCCTCATCTATCCTACCAATCGTACTTGCCAAGTCATCAGCTGAAGATTGACGATATGAACCCTGTTTATGAACTTCAATATGAGATAAAACATTAGAGTCGGAGTGATTTGTAGATACAGAAGCCTCCATATTCTGTTGACAAGGAATACATGTAGTGGGCACATCCAATAGAATCGGACCCTATGGCCTCTGTGGTATATCCACCAATAGATGATCAAGATATGTAGGGCTACTAATCAAAGGAGCACTGTTGACCGGGACATGGGATTGAGCTACTGGATGAGCTTCGGATGTGACAGCAGGAGAAGTATGGTTACCACTCTAATGTGCGCAACTGTAAGAGGGACTCCACTAGGAGGAAACGAAGTCTGCACATCAAGAAGAATAGCTGATGTAGCAACATTGGTACTCTGAGGAACAACAATCAGGGGAGTGCTGACGATGGGAGGAGCAGTGGAGCTAGTAGGAGCCATGTGGGTAACAAGTATCATATGCAGAACAATAGTAGAGGCGGAGCCACTGGGGTCAATAGGAGGGGAAATATGATGGATGGTCTTAGATGTCTCTCCAGATGTACTGTCACGTCTCATCTGATCTCTCTTAATAGGGGTCCACCTCATGCGAGGTACTGTCACGACCTCCTTACCCTTTTCTTATCCTTGGTCAGAGCACGATCGGGTCATGATTGAGGTTGCCACTACCAGGGACTATAACGGGTGGAGGAGGTTGGGAACCACTAGAACAATTCACGTTAATGGGACCAAAATGTTTGCAGCAGAAGCAATAATCAGGAACTTTATCATACACAACCGGCTACCAGTATCCTCCTCTCTTCTCTCTTTCAATCCAAACACGATCTGGGAACCTACATTCTAAGTCTACCTCTATACAGACCCTAGCTTCACTAGGTCGTCGGAGGTCAAAAGTGGCTTCTTTAATACGAAGAGGAAGTCCAATAGCTTTAGCGATAGCAAATAGCGCGCTTTTGGCACGAAAATGAATAGGCAATAAGGAAAATGAGGCCCAAACAGGAACAATAGGAGCCTCATATTGTGGACTAAATCTAGAGGTCCACTTAAAGACACACATAGGGCATCCATCAATGTACCAAGTTGGTTTGAGGAATAATCGTGAGTAATCATCCTCATGTGCCATGTGTATAATAATATGAGCATCATCCATAAGACCAATTTCATAATCACCAGTAAATCCAAAGCGTAAAAAATTATCACGTACCTTAATCATTGAGGGTTTTCGGTACACAAATTTACCAACAAGAGTGAACCTGTATGCCTCCGCCAAAGGCTCAGCATGGTGGATGTATGGTTCCTTGGAAACCAAGCTATGGTGTCTGGAGTCCTCAGGAGCACGGAGGACTTAGGCAAATGATTTCTTCTAGCTCCCCTTAGCCTGTGTAATCTCGGGTTTGCAATTGAGCCTAGCGGCATAAGATCGAGGGGCTTGGGTAGCTCCCGTAACTCCAGTTGGAGGAACATGTGTTTTGCCTGGGTTTTGAGCCGGTAAACGAGGGCCAGGTCTATTCTGATCATTTTTTGTATGTTGAGTTAGACCCTGGGTTCCATTGGTCATTTTGGATGTGTTACGATCAGTTTTGAGTGGAACTGGAGGAGAGGGATCATAGTTGGAGGAGATTTTCATCAAGTTATTGATTGGAGGCATAAGCATCAATGGTGTAATGTGTGGAGAAGGAACGAGTGTTGGGGGTGTCTTTGGAAATTGACATAAATCATCGGCCATGTGTATAGGAGTAGAACTTGAATTCAAATGACCCTCAATTCTACCAAGTGATTCCTTACTCTTGCACTTTGGCCCTTCCATAGCATTAGTACAAGTCAAAAATGGTGCCAACCCTCAACAACNAAATCATCGGCCATGTGTATAGGAGTAGAACTTGAATTCAAATGACCCTCAATTCTACCAAGTGATTCCTTACTCTTGCACTTTGGCCCTTCCATAGCATTAGTACAAGTCAAAAATGGTGCCAACCCTCAACAACGGTATCAATTGAAGATTTGGGGATAAATTCATGTCCAAGCAAAATTGGAGAGTTGGTTTTAACATTTTGAGCACAAATTGGATCGATTGGCAGTGTATTCATAGCATTTCCATCACTAATAGCATTTCTCCCAATCGAATTAAATAGTTGGAGCAATGAGGGATCATCAATTTTATCAAACCCTAATTTTTCGAAAAAACCTTTCATGGCATCAAGCAATCGAACTTTGTTTTGATTCAATTAGTGAAGACCCAATAGTGGAATAGCAGCGCCAGGTGAGGAGGAGTCGAGCCCAGGTGGTCCACTTCCATGAATGCACTGGACGGCGCCGGAAAAAGGATTCTTAGCCGGAGCAGTCTCGACAGGGATGTACTCAAACTGAAATTCAGGCCCTTTGGATGATGATATGGATAAATTGCCACCATGGTTAGACTCGTTTGGGTGTTGGGAAGCTTCCAGTGGTGGTTCACGATCGTGACAGTCAGCACCGGCGTCGAAAATCGCATTGTTCTCAGGCGAGGTCGCTAAAGTCGCGCCTATTGTTCGATTTTCAGTAGATTTAAGTTGATGTTGAGCTGTTTGTGTCAAATTGATGCCATGGGGGGCTTCGTCCAGAGGTGTGCAGCCTGTAGGGAGGTTGTTCCGGCTGTGGAGATGGCCGAATTGGTGATTTCCGACGTTTTTCAGTTTTTGTGACAGTTTTCTTCCAGCTTCGATTTCTTGTGTTTTTGTGGATGGATTTTCATGTTTTTTTGGTGCTAAATGATGCTGGTGTTAGGGGATTATTAGGGTACCAACATCAGGTAGTTTGGGAGGTAAAAAAATTTTGAAATTTTTGTCTTTTTTCTGAAACGCCATTTTGTTGGGATACACTAACATACCTAGTCGAGAAACAATACTATTTTCTCTTAAGTAGTCATTGAATTCTCCCAAGAGCTATTTGCCACCTCGATCTGATCGAAGTATCTTAATGGTCTTACCCAAATATTTCTCGACCCCATTCTGATACTCTTTGAGTTTTTCAAAAGCATCTAACTTTCGAGTCATTAGGTAGATGTATCCGAATCTAAAGTAATCATCTGTAAAAGTGATAAAATACTCATAGCCCCCTCTAGCAGGTGTATTCATGTGTCCACACACATCTTAATGAACTAGTTCTAATACTTCTATGGCTCTATGTCTTAATTAAGGTTAATATGTCCAAGTTTAAGATGCTATAGATATGTATCACTAGTATGGTAAGATAATTGTTTATGGTTTGCAGAAGTAACATTTATTGCAAATTCAAAATGTAAAGACCATTAGTCAAATATCTAGCACAAATATGAGTTTTATTCTTTAAAATATAAAGCGCATTATATGCAGAATTTATAAAATAACCTTGTCCTATTAAACAAGAAAAAGAAATCAAATTTCGCTTCGTTTGCGGGACATAATAGCAGTATCTAAAAATTAAACACATACCACTACTGAAATAAAAGTAAACTAATCATACTGCTCTTGCTAAAACTATAGCTCATGTGCCGACGATAATTTTAAATTAGCCCTTACTAAGTCTTCTGCTCTCCTGAAGCACCTGTATAGACATGCATACATGATTAATGGCTCCAGAGTCTACAACCCCAAGAATTTGTAGAGTCAACCACCAAACATGATACAGCAATAAAAAACTCATCAGCACTCTGCTTTTTAGCTAGTACATCAAGGCGGTCTTTCTTCCAGTATCATTTACGACCATAGTGGAAACATTTGCCTTTAGACGTTCCATCTGATTTGGGCTTTTTGTTGCTACCTGTCTTGTTAGATCTCTTCCTCTTCTTTCCAATTCCGCATTTTGGCTTGGAACTAGAAAAGCTAGCAATTGCAGCATGAGCATGGCCACTCTTACCTTAAGAGCACTTTCCACATTTTGCAACTCATTCATCAACTCAGTTAATGACATATCCATCTTGTGCAAGTGATAGTCTAGATTAAACTGTGAAAACATATCAGATAAAGAACTCAATATCGTATCAACTTGAGTTTTCTGATCAATAGTTGCACCCAGATTCTTCGCCACATTAAAGTGTGCAATCATAGTCAACATATGATCCTTCACAGGCATTCCGGGTTTCATGCGGATGTTCTGCAAGCTACAAGCGGCCTCAAAATGAGCCCTCCTACTTTGATGTCCAAACATGCCCTTCAGATTTTCTAGTATGTCATAAAAGGCTTCATGACTTTCAAGCTTTTGTTGTAAGACATTTGACATTGATGCCAAAATGTAACAACGAGTCATCTTGTCAATTGCGATCCACTTATCATACGTAGCCCTCTTAACATTGCCTATTGTCGCAGTAGGCTCTTCAGGACATTCCTCCTCAAGCACAAAATCAAGTTTTTTGGCAATAAGCACAAACATCAAATTACGTTTCCAATCTACATAATTATCCCCGACAAGTTAATTTTATTTTAGAATGACGAAAAATGCGCTAAGAGACATTTTGTTGAAAAATAACAATTTATTGTATATTAAAATTGGGTTGCAGATAATAATTTAGCATATGATGAATGAATGCGTATGTAGATCCATCTAACTACAATAATGCAACGAGAACTCGATCCTTATGATCCCAACATGTCTCTCTATAGGAAAGGTCAATGTATCCACTGATCAAGTTGAGACCCTCCCACTAGACAAATTATATCTGACAACAAATATCATATCTATATTAAGCCTAATAACGTTTTATTTGGTCACCAAAATTATAAACAAGAGCCTCTATAGGAGGGTTATAGATAATTCTGATTTGAGTGTTTAACATCTCTCAATCTCTAAATATTTGAAAATAATTTCTCTATCTATAGGATCACCAATTATATTCTATTTAGACGATCTTATCATAAAGAAACAGAAGTGGAATTATCCAAAACTTATAAAAAATATTTAATTCAATAAAAAAGATCATCTAGATGTTTGTGTGTATGTTATATCAAAAATTAGGAATTCGGATTTTTACCTAAATTCGATGATGAGTTCTAGAACTAGATCTGAATCACGAACTTTCAGCATTTTGGATCACGAGCTTCCAGTCTTTTAATTGCAAGAACTTAATGATCAAACCTCCAAGCCTTCTATGATATTCTCCAAAGTCAAACTACATCGGTGGTGTGCACCTTCTTTTAATTAAATTAAGAAACCAATTATTGAATTGAAAATAAGAAAATGTTATTTTTCTCACTTTTTCTCTCTCAACCAAATTTGAACACTATGAAATTATATATTATGATTGTTGTTAGATTTTTTATGTCCATCTAATCTCTATTTATAGAAACAAAAGATGTTTCAATTCGTGTAGAATAATAATTCAAATATCAAATAGGAGTCTTAATTAAAATCCAAGTAGGAATTTTAATTAAAATCCAAATTCAATTAGTTTACATTTAATTACATGTATATTCCTAGAACTTCAACTACAATTAATATTAAATTTACAACTTTTGTAGTAATTACAAGTATGAAACTTTAGTGTAATTACAATTAAGTCCAAAACTATTATGATTGCCGTAATTAAGTTCAATTAATTTATAGAGCTACCACAGGGACCTAATCGAATATATATTTTCTAAGTACCAGTAATTAGATCATGTCTAGTCAACCTTAAACCACCCAATCTAATTATGAGTCTTTATTTTTTCCACTAAATGCAAAAGACTGAACTTTCGGAATATATAAGATCACATAAGCCAATAAATCTGTAATAGTTTCATTTGACATGCCGTATATGTATTTTATCCCCGTCCGAGATTCGATAATTATGTACGAACATAAAAGACCGTTTTACCCCTATAATTATTCTTTCTAACTAAACACCATTTTCTTCCACGGTCATGTGAACAAATAACAGATGTCGAAATTTAGCTGCTGCTAAACACTGAATTCAATTTTAACCATTCAACATAAAATATTTAAGTAGACACTCTACCTTTTTAGATCGGCGATTCTCGACAAAAAAATCATGTCATATATTTTGCTCATTCTCAAGTTCTCAACTCATCAAGATATTTGACCAATCAAATTGATCTCATCCATTGATGAATTAAAGAACCATTAAAAATCACGAAAAAAATATACATAACTCTGTCAAAGGATTTAGATACAATACACAGCAATCAAGTGGAATTCAATTCTTCACGCGGTCATGCTATAGAATTAAATTCGACAAGTGATCCGTTCAATACACTCCAAGTGTACTAGTGACACATTTAACTATTTATGTGATAAAGACAAATCTCAAACTCAAATAGTGAATTGGTCAACACTACAACCTTCCAGTATAAGGTGTCAACCCTTATACATTGGCAGTGAATAAATTATTTATGATCAAAATATAAGTTGTGTCACACTGTACTTCTCAACGCAATTACCTAATTTATATTATTAACTTGATCACAGACATTTTAATTCGCATGCTCAATAATAAATAAATGCACTAAATAAAATAAAAATAATTTTATATAATATAATGATTTTGTTATTTTTACATTAGCAAAACTATACGATATGGGCATACAACCCAACAATAACAACAGTAATGCTAAATAGCATTATTCAAGTGAATAGAACAAACGAGGGTTGGAATAGCGGTATGGGTTGACAACGGCTTCGCTAGAGAAAAAGAATGACCCATTTCTAGTGGTGATTAGTGAGAAAGAGACGTATAGATAATTGAATTTCACTGAAATACTGGATTGAGCTAAAATTATTGTTACACGAGTTAAAATAGACAATATTTATAAATATTCATATCTAATGCAATATGTCTAAAACCTAATAGATTATAAAAGCAAATGAATCAATTAGGTGTTAGGTAGCATTAATGTAGCTTCCTTGTTCTGCTTGAAATTCGTGACAAATTAAAAAAAATGCTTTATTTTTTATTGAGTGTATAATAAACAATTTTGTACTAAATTTATCGAAATCAGATATTTTTCAATTGACAAACTTGGAATAGGCCATTTTTGTAAATTCCCCTTGTATTTATTTATTTTGAAAAGTTGCTATTTTTGTAAATGTAATAATTAAAAGCGGATACATTTCAAAATACATAGTGAAGAATGGTCATTTTGTCAAGTTCCTGGCTAACTCACTTATATTCTAAACCAAAAGCCCTTTTAGAAAGGGCTAGCTTGTAAGATTAAATACTCAAAATAGCGCAGTACTAGCGTAATCCATATACTCTGCAAATTTTATTCTACTTTCATTCATTTGTTTTCCTTTTGGAGATAGATAGTCGTTATAGAAGCAAAGAGGGTTGGAGGCTCAAAAGTAGAGGTGTCAAGACGGATAAGTCGACTAGACTCGTGAAAATCGGTCCGGATCGACCCGAGACCGCGGACCGACCCGTGACCCGAGCAGACGGTTCACGGGTCAAGGAGATGTGACCCGCAGGCTTCGCGGGTTACACCTTCACAAGCCATGGTTACCGCGGCCCGTGAAAAAAAAAATAATAATAAAATTAAATATTATAGTTAAGTATGTGCCAAGTGCCAACCTAGTTGGGATATACTTAAACTATAAATTATAGTAAAAGTAGGTACCAACCTAATTGGGATATACTTATGCTATAAATA
>CAIGRO010137791.1:0-13640 GCA_903798355.1 Fraxinus baroniana
GTGCAATCAAAATCGACCATATCAGATACCAACAATTTGTAAGCCAACACCTGCAAGTGAATCCTTGGAATTGATTTCACGGCAACTCTTTGTCGCTCATTATCAGTATCCACAACCTTACAACAGAGAAATAGGGCGTTAATAGGAAAACTGAAAGAGAATACCACAACGACGAAGATGATAAAATGGGAAGGGGATATAATGAGGAAATACTTACCTTTGCAAGATCTCCTTTATAAGTCCCAATCTTTATTCTAACTCAATAGCTTAGCTCTCAACTTAAAGAACGTCAGTCATCTCCTTGATTGGAATGAGGATTACTTTAACGAAATATATATTACACATACCATTGACAGCCTGAAGCAAAATCAAAGGAGAGAATTCATTACATTTTTCAATCACTTAATAACCTTAATCTTCCACAAATTACATTAGCATTCTAAGAATCCAAGCATCCATTGGCAGATAATTCGAGGGCAAATGACAGGACAGTCACATGCACAACTCTCATGCCCACTAAAATCATCATGATTGGAAAGAATAAGAGGCCTTTTGAAAAGCAAAAGAAATAGAGATTTCAATTTGCTTTCATATAAGCAAAACGAGATGATGAAAAAGGGGAACAGGCTTCTTAATGACTCATTACAACAAAGAAAAGCTAGTTGCAAAGAAAATAAGCAAAAAATAAAAATCCAGAGAGCAAGATCCTGTGCATTGAGAAATCAAGGCATGAAATCCTCTATTTCATCTTCTTTTTTTTTGACATGTCGATAAGTAACTAAATGGAAGTGGTCTATGCTTTCTGCTGAAGAATTATTTTAGTTTCTATTACAACTAAATCATTGGAATGTATTCTCGAGTCTTGTCAAACTATTTTTACGAGAAAAATAAATAGGCATTGGGTTCAAATCCTAATGATGCATCATATGATTAGGTTAAGTCTAACATGTAACCAATATTCTAGTACAGTAGTAACTAAATGGATTGAATTTTACATCAACAGCAATCCTAACGTGAAAATAATCGAAAAAAGTAAATGAAGGGAAAAAACAACAATAACTTACTGTTAGGAGGAGATTCACCCAATTAGCTCAAATAATCAACAAAGTATACAAATAATCGAACAAAAACAGTAAAGATAAAAGAATCTTATTAATCCTTGCCATTAGGTAAAACCCAAATGATCAGTGCCTTAGTTATTGAAAATAACCACCGTTCAACCGAAATCACAACCAAGGTAAAATGAAAAGATTCTCAACACTCAGACTAAACCCCTTTATATCACAGTACTCAGCCTTCACTCAAGAATAATTGGTCACATAAGAACACAACACTCCTCACAAGTAGAAATCACTCAAGATTACAATATTGTGAGAGTAACCAAAAATCAAAAGAGAGTTTTGATTTTCAGAGAGAAGGAGAGTAAAAAACTCGAATGGTTCAGAGAGAGTGAGAGAGAAAAAATATCAGAAGCCAATGCACTGTTCAAACCCTAGAATGCCTTTTATACGGGTTACCCAAAGGTCTTCATCCAACGATCGTGGAGCTGATATTTGGCGACATCTGGAGCATCCATTCAAAAGGTAAAGAAAACACGGCATTTATAATTCAGAAACACGACTTTTCACCATTTATAAAATAAAGTATCAGTCAACTGGTCAACAATCCAGTTAGCAGGATTGTTTGGAATCATTGTGTCAACAGTCTAGCCAGCAGGGGCAGGAACTTGGTTTCATTCCAATCTGTTGAGAATACTTGTCGATTTTTGATAGCTTCTCTGATGAAGGAAAAATAATAATTTCATTTAACTTCGGGTTTGTCTATTTTTGGTAAATTGTTAGTCTAATTCGATTGGAAACATCAAATTTTGGGCAAATTTCGTCGTTTAGGCCTTCAATTAAACATTTTTTTTTTCTTTATAGTAATTTTTGTTTTGGCAATATCTTAGTCAAATAAACTTAGATTTGATTTTCGTTTGTTGGGGATGATCTTGATGATTAGGAGAATCAAGATCCTTCATTATCTCATTTTTTCCCAAAATTTTTTAGGGTTTCGTTATTTAAACGTTGTAAGCCCTTTGAGGCAGGGAGATTATTGAATTGAATAAAAAATTGCGTGAGTATTCTCTCATCTTTGTGGGGTTGTTCATCTTTCCTATAATCTTCTGCTATGTCAGTTGGTATCAGAGTCGAAGTCGTTCCTTCACCAAGCTGCCATGAGACGTCCAGAAGCCCGCGAAGCCCCGGTAGAGGAGGTACATAGACGTGATAAAATCGCACAGCTGCATCAACAAATGGAGTTGCTGACACAGCAAGTCGCTGCATTTATGCTGCAGCAACATGCGTCTGTGGCCCAACAGTTTGAGGATTCCGATGATGAGAATCCGTTTGCTCTGCCTGAATAACCATTAGATTTGCCAGTTCGCAAGAGAGATGGTGGTCAGAAGGACAACAGATGCTGGGAATCATGATTCAATGTTGATGAGGGGTGTGAAGACTATGAAGGTCCGCATGTATTTGACAATGAAAACACGGAAGAAGCAACAAATGAGGAAGAGTTTGATTATGACGGTCCGCCTATATTTGATAATGAAGGTGTAGAAGAAGTAGCAGAGGAGGAAGAGTTTGTGGTTGGTGATGTGGGTTAGGCGTTGGTAGTGAGGCAGAGTTTTTCTGACTACCCTGAAAAATAACACTGACTGGTTGCGTAATAATATTTTTCAGTCGACGTATACTATTGGGGAAAAGAAAAGTGTGTTGCTTTCAGATAAGGGTTTAGTAAAAACAGTTGGGGATGACGCCATTTATTGACCAGAGTGAAGTTCAAGACAAATATGGACGGATATGGGGTAGTGTATGTACTGGTGTAAAGTCAGTTGACCGTGAGCATAAGGTTACTCGTATGGTTCAGCCATTCATGGTAATTCTTATTTTGGCAATATCTTAGTCAAATAAACTCTAATTTGATTTCCGTTTGTTAGGAGATGATCTTGATGATTAGGAGAAATTTTTTCCATTTTTGGAAAAAATAATTTTTTTTTTATTATTATGTTATTTTTTTACGAAATTTCTTAGGGCTTCGCTATTTAAACGTTGTAAGCCCTTTGAGGCAGGTGGACTATTGAATTAAATAAAAATCTTCATGAGTTTCCTCTAATATTTGTGAGGTAGTTCATTTTTCCTATAATCTTCCGCTATGTCATTCTCTCATTGCTGTCCTTTGAGGATCAATAGTATCTGTTTGATCTCGCCTTCTCCCAGCATTTTGCGAGTGGCTGTTTGTTCATGACGGTATGGGATTGATTCCCAGATACTGAGGAATCCTCCATAATGATATTTCTTTGTAGGTTTTATAGGGAGATATGGCTATTTTCAAGTTGGAGGCCCTCATTCTAGCGTTAATCTGTTGACGTCGAAAATTGTATAGACAAAAATTCAAGTCAACTTAGTGGAAAAATGAAGACTTTATTGATAAAGAATGATCTTCACATATTTGATACAATGATTTCATTATCTTTTCTAAGAGATATTTGAAATATGACAAAGTGTTAGAAAGAGTTATATGAAATCTTGTGTTGTCCGCATTGGCTCGTATTATTCTTTTCTTTATAAAGAAAATCCTGCATGTATGTCTTTTACCCATCTTGTCAGCCATAGTGTCGAGTTGAGAAAGTATGCTTACTGTCATGTTTGGATTGGTTAGCGAGCTCGCATGTCAGGTCATTATGAGTTAATCTCAGATGTAGTTCCCAATAATTAATGAATTATTTAGGGAATGAAGCTAAAGCATCTCATTGGTGTGAATAGTGGGCACTGATGTAAGATCCGCCATGTGTCATAATTCTGTAGATAGTTTGTACAATGTGTAAGGGATTTATAATCATTATGCTCCCTTAAGCCTCAATTAACCACACAGCCGAGCTGACCTTGCATTCCCAAACTCACATTAGCATGGGCTTACCGTACACATTGATCCGTATCCTGTCGACCTTCGAGGTCGGTCATAAACACCACCAGTCACATTTTCAAACTCTGAAAATCATTCTTTATGAGGACACATATGGTAGGTGCAGCCAGAGTCAAGTATCCATTCTTGAAGATGAATAGTTTACAGTAACATAGATTTCATCAATGTTGGTTTCATTATAAGCTAAGGCTACATCACCATTATCTTTAGACTTATTCTTTAAGTTATAAAGTCTCATAGGACAATCTTTAATAAAATGACCCTCTTCTAGACAGTAAAAACAATTTTTGCCTTTTGTCTTCATTTTCATTTTTTCTTTAAAATTTCCTTCTATTTTATGTCTAGGTTTCTTGTTGGAATTGACATTCTTGGGATTAAACTTGGATTTCATCATTAGATTAATACCACTCATAGACTCAATTTTTTTTTTTAGATTTTAACTCTAACTCTTTAGTTCTTAAGGCATTAATGACCACATCAGTAGTTAAATTCTATATTCAATTGCATTTTTAACATCTTTATATATTACCAATTGAATTTAATAAAACCACAGCCAGCTGTCAACTTGAGAGTTCTCATCACAGTTGACTAAATCACGAGATAGTCTATTGAATATATTAATATTAGTTTCAAGGTCAAGAGATAGGTATAGTTTAAAACCAAATAATTGTTTCAGAAGATAGACATTATTAGGCATGGTNACAGCCAGCTGTCAACTTGAGAGTTCTCATCACAGTTGACTAAATCACGAGATAGTCTATTGAATATATTAATATTAGTTTCAAGGTCAAGAGATAGGTATAGTTTAAAACCAAATAATTGTTTCAGAAGATAGACATTATTAGGCATGGTTTTGTTCAGATAAGTGGTTTCCAATTTCTTCCACAATTCAATAGTAGTTTTAGTTTCACCAATTTCTCTATGTACATTATTAGACAAATGCAGAAAAACTGTGCTCCATGTGGTTTCATCTTGTTCAGTGACTTTACTTGTTTCAAAATCAGTTGGCCATGACTCATCAATGACTTTTGAAAATTTTTGTTAAAGTAAAAGAGCTTTCATTTTCTGGTGTCAAATACTGAAGTCTCATTTACTATTAAAAACTTCTAATTCAAATTTTGAGCAAGTCATAATAAAAAAAAAAAAAAAATTGAATGCAGTGAAGTGTATGGAGATCAGATAGACACTTAACATGTACTTGCAACTCAGAACAAACCTAGTATCACCACATAAGAGACACGTAGAATTTATAATGATTGCAAGTTAACAAAAAACAAGAACTTCAGTTATTTCACAGAATAAGAGATTGATCATAGTAATACGATCACAGCGTTATATTCAAAACAATATAATGTACAAATTACAACTAGCATGTATTATACTACAAAAAAGGTCGCATCAGAGTACTTTTATCAAGATCCTTGACTGAATTCAAGGTAACCCTTAGATTCCAGACAATTCACAGGATTTTTGGACAAATGAATTACCAAGATAGTCAGGATCAAGTTTTTAAACACAAGTGCTGAGAACTTAAAGAGTATAAATGCTTAATTTGTACCATCAACCGTAAAACAGAAATGATCTCACCAGATCCCCTTTTAAGGGTTTCAAGAAATAACGAAGAGTAGTTTAAAGAAGTGTCACATCTTTCAGATCTACAAGAATCAAAGTCAAAAATCTTCGTTCATCCACTCTAATACCACTATTAGGAGGAGGTTCAATCAATTAGTTCAAATAATTAACAAAGTATACAAATAATCAAACAAAAACAGTAAAGATAAAATAATCTTATTAATTGTTGCCCTTAGGCAAAACCCAAATGATCAGTGACTCAGTCACTGAAAAATAACCACAGTTCAACCAGAATCACAACCAAGGTAAAATGACAAGATTTTCGACACTCAGATTAAACCCCTTATCACAGTACTCAACCTTCACTCAAGAACAATTTTTCACACAAGAACACAACACTCATCACAAGTAGGAATCACTCAAGATTACAAAGTTTTGATTTTTAGAAAGAAGGAGAGTAAAAAACTCGAATAGCGCAGAGATAGTGAAAGAGAAAAAATATCAAAGGCGAGTGCATTGTTCAAACCCTAGAATGCCTTTTATATGAGTCACCCAAATGTTTTCATCCAATGGTCGTGGAGCTGACACTTGACATCTGGAACATCCACTCAAAAGGTAAAGAAAACACGGCTTTCATAATTCAGAAACACGACTTTGCACCATTTATAAAATAAAGTATCAGTCAACTGGTCAACAGTCCAACTAGCAACGTTGTTTGGCATCATTGTGCTAACCTTTCACTTACCACTCAACGAGCATAGCAAATATAAGCTTAAGAAGTGTAATCATAGAGTAGAGAAATAGGTAAACCATTGTTGATCATCAATGAGACGATTTCATCTCAATTGCCCTAATTGATGCATATTTGCCCAAAATATTAGAACATCACGACCATAAACTAAAAATTATTCTCAAAAGCAAGGTCAGAATCAAGTATTTACTCATCTTTACGTGCAAGAAGCATGAAAAAATTAACTTCTTGACTTACTTTAATATTGTGTTTCCATCGAATTGACCATACCAAACATACTATCGTATAGCACTTAAAAATTTGGTTTGGTGCAAGAAGAAGCCCTACTTACAGATGATACAACTGACTAACACATAAATGAAACAATATTAGTTAAAAGCACACAAAAACAAATAATTAACACTTATTTCACCAAATAATCAACAATCCATCAATTTTTCCCTGCAAATCAATTTATGATCACTTTCACATCTAAGAATAAATCCTAAATCAAGAACCTAAATAATCAATCACGTTCGCATCACATCTATTCTTGCATCAAGTCTAAACAAAATAATGGCATAAATCTTTAACTGTAAGAATAATGCTGGTCGGCCAGGCTAACTGACCAACCAGAAAACCAGGGTCACACCTCAGCCCGTGATTTGTAAAAGCGGGCCCCCCATGTATTGAAATCAAGGGCTGAGGTGCAGCCATCTCGGCCCCCTGGATTTGAGCCCGCGTTTGGGCATGGAGCTGCAGCACGGTTCTAACTGTAAAACTTAAGCAGAATCACTAGAGATTAAAAAATTTAAACCTTTGTTTGGTAAGGATCAAAATTAGAATTTTGATAAAAATTGATGAAATGCGTGGTTGAAAAGTTGTAGGTCCTATGAAATGTGTTGTTAAAATTAACTGTTGATTTTGACTTAAATTTTAATCAGAGTTTTTAGTGCTACCAAACACAAACTAAATTACGTGTAATCCCCTGTTTGAGCCACACTATTTTTTTCATTCTTATTATTTTACTCATTTTAACCACACATTCTTCAATAAAAAAAATATTTTTCATCAAATCAGTGATTTTTCCTTATTTTTCAACCATATATTCTACATCATATAAAAAAAAATGTATTTTTGGAGGAAAAATGTGCACCAAACATAGCCTAAATTTATTTTATTAAAAAATATATAATAAAAATAATTTAGCCCATGTTTGGTACATATTAAAATTTTCATTATCATTCTTCTATTCATTTTTAACCACACATTTTTAATAAAATAATATTTTTCATCACATTAATAACTTTTCATTCTTTTTAACCACAAATTCTCTATTAATCTACTATTTCAAAATACATTATTCCAAAATAATGTGGCTTAAACACACCCTTAGGCCCTGTTTGATAAGGGGACTTTTCTAACTTTGAAGATAGACAATATTTTGCCCAGAATTCATTTTCCACTTAGCAACCTCACACACCAACTTTCTTGCTTTTTAAGGAATTTGTTTTCTTTCTTTTTGGTGGGGCGTTTTCCATCTTTTTTATTTTTTATTTTATTTTTTGGCAATTGGAACAAATTCCAAATCTAATGGTAAAAAAATCTATTCATTTAATTGACAATTTGTATGAAAAACAAAGTTAAACGAAAAAAAAAATTGATTTTTTTTTTTTACTTCTTGGCAATCCAAACAAATTCTATCACCAATTCTAATAAATTGTATTCCTTTAATTGACAATTTTTATAAAAATAAAGCCAAACGAATCACGTGGAAATTTATCTCAATCAAACCTAGGGCTGTCCGCGGGTCAGTTCGGTTCTACTCGATTCCAAAATTTTCGATATTTAATAAATGAACCTGTCGGGTCCAAATATAATTATGGAACCGTTCGGGTTCTGTTCAGTTCGATTCCTTTCGATTTCATGTCATAATTAAATTTTTTAACATTATAGCAACACTTTATAAATAATATAACTAATGACATTTCATTCGTAACTTTTACAAATTAACGTAGCACAATTCAAAAATATATAAATAACTAACTGTCGAATAACATTAATTCAATTCATACAAATACCAAAAAGTAGATATTAATATTAAAATGTCGGTGATCCATATTAAAAAATTGATGCCCAACGCTTAAAATTATGAAATGATCTGATTTAATTAATTAATTTTTTAATTTATTTAAAAAAAATTTAATTAATTCAATAAAATAAATAAAAAATTATTTAGTTTCGGTTCTCATTTGATTCTTCGGTTCTTGGTGTAGACCTGAGATCTGACCCATACCTATCGGTTCTCGATTTGGGTATCCGTTCAGATATTTAACTTGTGAAGATTCGCTCGATTCGATTCGAGTTCGATTCGATCCAGTTTAATTCGGGACTTTTGAACGCCCTTAATCAAACCCAAATTACAATTTTCAATAAAATATTTTTTAGGCAATTAATTTCGAATATTTTTTTTTCCCACCTATTTTTCACCTTTGCAATTATAAAAAGGGGAATGCTTAAACATTGGCTAAGTCATGCCATTTGCTGGCATCACCGGTTTCCCACAAACATCGGCGTTGCATATAAACCACATAAACAAATACTGTAATCCAATGCAATAAAAAATCTCGTCTCTTTCTCTCTACTAGATTCTTCTAAAATCAAAGCCCTTGTTTCCACCCCAATCTTCTCTCTTTTTCGCGCTCAGTAAATATTTATTAGACTGCCGTAGAAGATTTTTATATAAAAATATATATAGTCATTTCTTCCACGAAATTACGTTTTTTATTGGGATTTTTGGCTGAAATCAATTGGGGTTTCTGTAGATATATAATTTTTTATTTTTTCAACACTTTTCCTTGTGGGTTGGATCATTTATGATAATAATTGTATTGCGTTGGCGTGTGGTTTAAGTTTTGGATTAGGCTTACGTACTTCGATGGCTTTTTAATAAAGTTGGGATCTCTTTGTTGTGAGAAGACAGTATCGTTTCCATTTTTATGTTTCTTTTATGCAAGAGTAACTTGTGGTTCATTCAGTAAAATTTGTTGTGGTAATATAATTATCCAAACTTTAATTGTGGTCAAAGGCAAAAATCCCAAACTGAAGTAAGAAATAGACCCTTTGCCCCAATTACCACTTTTTTCAATACTTTTCCTTGTGGGTTGGATCATTTAGGGCGTTTTGTGATAATAATTGTATTGCGTTGGCGTGTGGTTTAAGCTTTGGATTAGGCTTACGTACTTCGATGGCTTTTTAATAAAGTTGGGATCTCTTTGTTGTGAGAAGACAGTATCGTTTCCATTTTTATGTTTCTTTTATGCAAGAGTAACTTGTGGTTCATTCAGTGATTTCTCACAAAAGAAGGTTCTGTCGGTTTAGGTCAATTCTTTTTCCTCTGTATACGGAAATTTGTATTGGGTTTGCGTATAGCTGTTGGATTTCGTGTTCAAGCTAATAATTATTGGGGTTTTCCTTTTCCGTGGCAGACAGATTTAGTTAGTATTTCACATCATTGAGGGGAATTTAAAAATCAAATTTTAGCTGGGTTTGTTAGTAGCTAATAAAGATGGAGTCAATTTCTGCAACATCCCTTTTGGGGCATCGACCGGTTTATGGAGGCTATTGTTTCAAGGATGTTTCTAGCAAGCGAAAGCAGGCTGATTATTTTCGGCTTCCTTTTACAGAATTTCCACGTGGGAAGGTTTCTTTCCCGACTTCTTCGCGGGGATTGCGAGTTGATCAAAAAACAGTGTCATTGGTAAAGGCTCAGGCAATGGAATTGACCAAAGAGGCATATTCCTATAGGGAGAATGTCAAAATACCGAAGGATTTTGGATATGGGATTGATACTGGTGTTGATTTTAGGACGGGGTTGTGGCCACCGGCGAATAGGGCGGATAATCCCGCACTTCACAATCCATTGCTTCGGCATGAAAGGATGGGTTGTGGGTGGCTAGGTGCTATATTTGAATGGGAATGTGTGTTAATTGAAGACAATCCTGATCTTGAGAGCCAGGCATGGTTGGCTCTTGCTCGGGAAGAAGGGAAATCCCCGCCTCCGGCTTTTATGCTTCGGAGGATAGAAGGAATGAAGAACGAGCAGGCAATGTCAGAAGTTCTCTGCTGGTCAAGAGATCCAGCGGGGTTGAAGCGAATGGCTTCTAGGAAGGAGGAGATTTACCAAGCTCTGCAAGGTGGGATTTATGGATTTCGCTCGGGTTCCCAAGGGTTCGTGAGTGTTCTGATGCATTACAAAGTACCAGTGGCTTTGGTCTCCACTCGCCCAAGAAAGTATCTCGAGATAGCAATGAGAGCTATTGGTATTGAAGGGGTCTTCAATGTTATTGTAGCAGCAGATGATGTCCACAGGGGGAAGCCTGATCCTGAGATGTTTGTGTACGCAGCACAGCTTCTTCAATTCATACCGGAGCGGTGTATTGTGTTTGGGAACTCAAATCAAACAGTTGAAGCTGCACATGATGCTAGGATGAAATGTGTAGCTGTTGCTAGCAAGCACCCTGTATACGAGCTTGGGGCTGCTGACCTTGTTGTGAGGCATCTTGATGAGCTCTCGGTAGTCGATTTAAAGAATCTTGCAGATATAGAGTCAACTGAGTTTGGGTCTGGGGACCCAGAATTAGAGATGGAGGAAGAAGCTGATCGGTACCCGTCTTCATCTGTAGGCATTGATGATGATTTCTGGTGACATTTTCTCAATGTACAGTATGTTCTTGATCTAATCCCTGGTGATAAAAATGCCTACTTCTATCATGTGTATAAAGATAGGAACAGAAGAAGGGTTAAAATTTGGAAAAAAAAAAAAAAGGAAATCAAAATGCTAGAAAACAAATTGAAAAATGTTGTCCACTTCAGATGACTGTTTATGCCATCTTGTATGTATTATTTATATGATAAAATATATTCTGGACTTTTAATATCTGTTAACTGATTCTTGGGAGTTGGAAGATAGGGAAATTTTTTATAATTGCATGGGCTTGTGATACTGGGCGACGCCAGGAGAAGTTATATAGGGTGAAATGCTATGTCTTGTGGTTACAAATCTATTTGTCAAGAGTCTTGCATGCTCAATCTAATTTTAAGGTATGATTCCTGCAAGTCAATACTTGAAGGGTTGTCTAATAACTTCATAAACTCAAGGAGGAGGGTAACACAAGGAAATGTTAGATTGGATTAAAAGCTATTAGCTACTCAAAGAGATATTATGTCTGGAAGTCACTTGTTGAGAGTCTTGCTTGAACGAATCAATCTATGTGCATCTTTTGATCTGATTTTAAGTTACGATTCTTGAGAGTCGGTGGATAGAATTGAAGTACTTGTCCAATGACATCTCCTTGAGGTGCATATTAACACGTGGAAAAATTATATAGGGCTAAAGCTTGCACACTACAAATGTTACGGTTGGTGGTCAGAGATCTACTTGTATAGTCTTGTATGAATTAGTCTTGTGTTTCTATATTTTATGATTTGGTAGACGTGAGATGTATGCTTTGACATTTAGCCACTGTTTGACAACCATTATTTCAAAACTCTTACACAATAAAATATTTCCACGTAAACTCAATACTTTTCCCTACTTTTTAATCACACATTTTCCAAAAAAAAATCACTATTCAGAGCTTGATTTTCTTAAAATATTGTCCATCAAACGGGGGCTTCCTTGTATGTATTTGTGCAGCTTGTCACGAAATGGTTTCTGCTTCTCCAGAGTCATCTATGTGCAACTTTCTTTTATGAATTAATGGATGTGAGATTTATTTCATGGCTTCTGTACTCTCTAGATTTCTGAAGTGAGGATTAAATGGAATCGAAGCTTTTAGTTGTGTGTATCCAAGATCTCTTCAATATATTGCCTTTAGCAATCTGTTTGTCGAGGCATTATATTGTCTATACGATTCCTTCTCCCTTACATTTCGCATTTGCTTTCTGGTTTCTTTTGGGAATGGGATGATCCTCTAGTTTTGCAAATGTCTTTATTGCAGTCTATATAGATATGAACTGTTTTAGGTTTTGCATCAACATCTCATTGCAGCAGCTGCTTATATTCTTCTGTGTTTGGGTTGTTATTTGCACCATAAATCACATGGAACTCAATTCTTCATTAGACATGGAGACGATTGAGAGTTTGTGATCAAATAGATGATGAAATAAGTTGTTGAGCTAGAGAGTTAGAAGACTGAGGAGGTATTGGACTTTTCTCGTGTGAGATGATAAAACTAAGTCTAGCATCAGACCTCGTACTCAATTGTATTTATAAGGTCGATTCCATGGGCAAGGAAAGCTTGTGTGTGTTCTTATAGAAACAAATACTGCATTATTCTGTATTGATTGGTTGGAGTTTGGGATTCTGAACTGAGTTTCTTGCTTTCATCTGCCGTGCTTCGACAAGAACATGAGAGAATCCGTGTTCGTAGTTTTATTATTTAACCGAGGTAATTTTTTTGAGTAGTATTGCTTCTGTAACTATACCTTAAACTATTTTGAGTGAAACTGTAGATGGTAGCATAGATTTGGCATATTGAAATCTGGAGTAATCTAATCTTTGCGGGAGAATTCTCGACTTAGCATTAGTGTAGAATCTACATTGGATGAATCTTGTGGTGAAAGATTGAAGGGATATGTATTTGTTTAAAATTTTAATTTTTTGGTATATTTTCCCAAGTATCTCTCGATTTTATTTGAGACATAGTTCATGGAAGTTACTATATTTTTCTTGTACTTGAACATTATGTGTGAAGTAAGATCTCGATTTAATGATATGAAGTCGGAAAAAAAAGGGGAAGGACTGAAAAAATGGAAAAAATAAAATAAAAAAAAGACTCGTGATCTATAGTTGATGGGGGAGAAGGTTGATTGGAACACTACTTATGAAGCACATTATTCTTGGCTAGTCACGGTCCAGAAGTCCAACTTCTGTTGGGCCCGCTAAGGCCTTAACTTCATTTACGTCTATGGTTTAAATTTTGGACAATGCTATATGTACATCAAAGCTTATATAATTCTATACAAAATGTCATATGATACTTTATCATTTATTAGTTTAAAATACAGTCAGTTTTTTCATCTAATCTTTTCCCTACATATCATTTCGAACTTCTGGTTATTTTTCCTGTACAAGGAGCTAAATTCTTAAACGTTAGAATACAAGATCCACTGGTTCACCTAAGAATCTTGTGAGACCCAACTGTCAATAGATCAAGTATCATTTTCAATAGATCAAGTAACATTTTCATCGAGCTACACTTTAGGATGACATGTTGGAATGCTCATCCAACACCACGAAGATGGTGTGTTCAAGTCAAACTCTGAATTTAGCCCTTGTTTGTCGTACATTATTTTTTTCATTCTCATT
>CAIGRO010137794.1:0-12223 GCA_903798355.1 Fraxinus baroniana
GTGAGTGTTTAAGAGGATGCTAATAGTAGATTTTAGGATTTGATGAAGAAGAGAGGATGATGACGAAAAAGTTGCAGAGAGTTGTCGATCCAATTGTCGAAGAAAGGAAGCCAAAATGGATTTAGGGCTAAATGGAAATTGAAATGGGAATTAGAGAATTATGTCTTTTTACATACAAGGATATTTTAGTAATTTACAAATTGTATTTTCCTTTTCTTTGTATCTTGAGGCCATCTAACTAAAAAAGATAATTCATGGTCTTTTTAACTAAAAAGTTGCTTTGACTTTGCTTTTTAAATGAAGTCCCCTAAGTTAGTTTTGAATGCTTGGTGGATATATTTAGAATCACTTTGACGCTATTTCTGTTTTTTGGTAAAGATCTTGTTTAATAATTTCTAAAATTTTTTATATATTTTTTTTTTATAAATCTCAATAGTTCCTTTTGACTTTTCAAAAGTCTTCTTTAGTGACGTAGTTGAGATGCTTGTTTCTTATTTGATAAATAATACAATGAAGAGACAAATGCTAGTCTCAACAAAGAAGATAATAGGTTAAATGTACGTCTATTGTTCTGGAGAACTATTCATCTACTGCTCGCGATATCATGTTAAGATTCTACAGAATATTGATTTTCTAGACTGCAATAAGAAGCAAACAATCACATCATCAACATTGTGACAAAATCTCCGACCGGCTGCCAGGGCCATATTATACTACTGGCTACTGACAAGCACCACACCTTCTAGTAATCTTCGTTAAATATGGATTCTCCCATCCTTGAAGCAATATGGAAGGAAGTAGTATAGATTTCTCACTTGTTTGTATTTAAGAGGTAATTGACAAGCTCATCCAACTCTTGCAATTTCTAGCGTCAGACACTTATAAATGGTAAGTCTGGATGTGAAGTTCATAAAAAATTCCTGGAATTTAATGAGGTTGAATCCCAGCTTTGGAATGTTATGATTATCATATAACAATTGCTAATGCTGATAGGGAAGCATCAACAAAATTATCTTTCAAAATAATATACACCCACACAGCAATTTAATTCGAGTAGAAAGATGCTCTCTCAACAGAACGCCCTACTCCAGACATCTCACCCCAAGTTCCAACTCAAAAGAGACTACAATAATACAATATCAAACGGTACAAAAATATAATCTATGATAAATTTTTAATGTTTATCCTTAGTGATCAGTTCTTTCATCTATGCGTGAGAGAGGAACAGAAAAAAGAAATGGATTTGTACCAATATTAGTAACTTATAAAGCCAATGGAGTGTTTTTGTTTTTTTTTTTGCAAGACTTTATGTACCTCATTCATCATCGTGAATCAAAAATGCTCATTCACGCAATAGGAAACAGTATAATGTAATGCAGTGCTAACCTTTCATTGGAACAAAATTGCACAATGTGAGATTAAAATTAATTATTGACTTTAATTTAGATTTTAATTTAATTTTTTAGTGATATCAAGCATGGGTTAAATATTCTTTCCAGATAACTGAAAATAGCCCAATGATCCAAAAATTTTACAGCTAGGGGAAATTATATTATAATAATTCATTTAATACATCATAATGAATTTTGACAAAATCACAGAAAATTCCTGATCATCAAATTTCTTTTCATTGTGTGCTCTTAACAATAATGCTAAAATCACTTAAGTTCACTTCTAAAAGACTTGATGTTTCTTGCCTCCATGAAAAGGTACTTTTAGGACATTATACTATACAAGTTAAACTCCAAAAAGATTAATTTTTTCCGCAGTTGAATTCAAAACTGTAAGAGGCAATATGGTAAAAGTTATTACAAATTCCACCAATTAATGGAAATGTGATCATTGAAATAGTATCCGAACTAAAGGTAAGATGAGAAATTAGATCTTTTACACATCATAATTTCGAAAGAGGTTGCATCTTCACCACCAATAAAGAAATGATAACAATGCTAGTTAACAATGTTAAATAAGTGGTGAATCATTTATAATCAATGTGGATGTTTGGCAAAAATTATGAGTTCCTTATAATTTGAAATCACAGTCAAACATTAATTTTAACCACATATTCAAAACTATTATCCTCTTATTAATCATATATTTCGTGGGACTATTTCTCTTCATTGTAATCCATTATAATGTTTGGAGGAGAAACGTTGACATTTGTCACACTTTCTTACAAACTGTACTGCGTCTTTCTTTAGAGTTGGCCAATAATATGCTTGCCTTAATACTTTCTGAGCCGGTGTTGGTCCCCCAGTGTGGTTGCCACTAACTCCTTCATGAATCTCTCACAGGACATAGTTGACTCCTTCTCCTCCAGTGCATTGTAGGAGCGAGATGAGAAGCCTCTCTTATAAAGCACCTCATTCTGGAGCACGTATTGGGCGGCTCAACAACTGAGTTTGTGAGACTTTTTCTTTATTTTCTGGCAATGTTTGATCCTCAAGGTAGGCGATAATTGGTTGCATACATGGTGGGATCCCTTCAATCCACATTATTTTGTCTCCCTTACAAGTAGAAGGCTTAAGGAGGTACTCCACTTGTACGATTTTGAGCTGTTCGAAATCCTTGCTATTGGCCAATTTTGACAAAGCATTCACGTGTAGGTTCTCAGCCCTTGGTATCTGGGACCCCCCTAAAAATGTTCCAATGAGACAGCCAATAGATCGCAAGAGCTCTCACATCCACGTAAACTAGATTTTTGCACAATTGGACAAACTGTTAGACACACATGGCCTTCTTCGAAAAGGGTGGAGTTGGCCGCGTGCACTCCGAAGGTCAAGTCAATTCGAGAAGTAATTACGGGTATGTGAGAGCTTAAAAAGTAAGCCTCCAATAAAAGAAAGGGGGTCGGCTTTGGGAGATAAATGAAATAAATGGGTGGAAAGAATATAATTTTAAAAGTCTAAACTAGCATTACCTCCCAATGGTACTAAGTGTGAGCTTGTTTATTTGGGTAGGGGGAATGGAGACCATCAGATGAAGATCCACGTGGCTCCATCCACTGGTCCAATCATAGGCATCAATTTCATCATAGCCTTAAATGCTAGTACCGCTTTGGGTAATCATACGACCTAACTTGCGGCTTGGACTTGACCAAATAGGCCTATGGCGGTGGCAGGGCAGTGAGTTGTCTTGTCATCCACGCGGGGCAGGATCTGTTCAAGATTCGCTACATCCTCGCCCAGGTCTAGCTCTTTCTGTGGGGGCTTGTGTGTATTGGGGTCTGCCAACCTCTTCTACACTGGGTCGTTCAAACCTCTTAAAGAGGGTCGTCCATGTAGGATTGGGTTGTTCCCATCAATGTACTGAATGTGGGGTCCTCAAATCGCTTGCCACATACATTGATTGGGTCACGTGTGGGTCCTAGTTTCCGCAAGGCATAACACTATCAATTGTATTCTTTGTTATATGATTCAAGACACTCAATTTTGTTGATGTTAAAAGGTTTTTGGACTGAATGCAAGTTAGATGTGACTGTTGTCATTTTTTTAGTTTGAAATCAAGTTTCATGCGATTTTTTATTATTTTAGTGTACACTTAAAATTTCTATATTTTTACTTTAGTTCACAAGAATAATTAATTAATAGAATAATAAATATTATGGGGGTGTTTGAGCCCCATTATTTTTTAAGAATGTATTTTGAAATAGTAAATTGATGAAGAATGAGTAATTAAAAAAGAAGATTTTTTTTTTAATTTGCGCGTAATATTATTTAATTGAAGAGATGCGTGGTTGAAAAGAAGAAAGAAAAAATGTATTTTAGGAAAAATGAAAATCAAACATCATATTTTTTTTTTTAAATACAAATTTGCGTTGAATTTATTTTCATAGGAAACTAGGAATGAAAAATAGGAACGAAATTAATTCGGTTGGAAAACCATGTAGGAATTTACCAACGGAAATAGCAAAGAAAATGTTGCCGGTAATTTCTATCTAACTAAGTTATCGCTAAATCTGATGTTTATAGTTGCCATAGAAATTTGTTGATATTCCCGACAGACTTTTTTATGTAGGTAAAATCGTCGATAATCGCCAACAATTATCTAATCGTCAAAAAATTATGATGATCAACGCCATAAATTCATCATTATCCCAAATTTTTGAAAAACTTTATTGATCTTTTAGATAGCATAGATACATGATCAAGATCGATGCACTAATGCTAAGAAACGCGTCAATAAATGTCATTATACTTCCAAGAAAGGGAATGACTAATGCCACAATAACTGTACTAATCAATAAAACTGTTCTGAATAGTATAGATTGCAATTTTTGAACTAATGCTTTTTGTTGGAAGTTTTAAATTCATTTTGGACATCAAATTTTATCCATACATAGAGTATCATACGATTGCCATTGTTCTATACATGATAATGCGTAATGTAAAGCATATAAGCAAAACCTGTGGAAAAGAAGGTACACGAAATTTAGATACTCAAAACTTATATAGAAGCTTGTGAAAAGTCGATTTTCGCATTATTTTTGGTATAGGTTACCTTAAGAAATTGACTTCTATCTTACATGGAACTGCAAAGAGTCGAAAAAATTGCATGACCACAATAATAGAAGGGTATATAGGCTTATGGCGATCGGTAGTCCATTCAATCTCCAAAGGACTTCTCGTTCTTTAAAACCAATACTTTCAAATGCGCCTACCAATAACCAACCAAGATAATAGAAGTCAATATCCCACCAGTCAAAACATAAGCCAATAAGGATAGAGTCAACCATGTTGTTAGCAACATATGAGTACACTGAGCAAAACAAACAAGCACGTCTCCAATATTTTTTCTGAAAATGTGCGAATATATATTTGGGAAGAGTTTGTGTAGGTTATCACTTTCTAATATCAAAAATATAACCACGAGCAAGAACATCTCAAGATACATAAAAGTTGATGTAATGACTCTCTCTTTACTCCCAAATGCAAGTTGGTCAATGTCGAGATAAGTTTTAATTTGAGAATTTTGATCAATGCGTCGTTTTCAAAGTAACCCTGTGTAAAAACAAAGAATGACAATCTTATTAAGAAAAGTCACCATCCTAATGAAAGTGTGTATGTAATTGACAATATTCCAATACTTGATAAATAGAATAATCACGTTAGCTTGAATCTTACTACAAATATTGTAATGCCCCAATTTTTCATACATCTTGAGGTGTTATAAAAAAAATTCAATTTTCGCGAAAACAATAAAATAATATTATTTAAATAAAAATGACTTGAATATCCATAATGAAAATATAATCACAATTAATAATTATTTTGAACAAATAAAACTGACTAATAATTTTAAAAAGAAAAAGAAAAAATGAACTTAATATTTTATCTCTTCGATCAACCTTGGCAGTCCGCTGCACCATCCCGTTACACCTCCAACTGACCCGAACTAGCCTGTAAAATTTTATAAGAGTGAGTATTTTTAAAAACACCTAGTAAGATACGTGCAGTTTCCATACACAATTATATAAAATAAAATAACACTTCATATCACTCTTCTCTTATGGAGTATATCGGTGACCAAGAGGCACACTCATCTTAGGTTATTTTAAGTCCCGTATAATTTCTTATCTCTTAATAAAGAACCCGTAGGTCTACACGCAATTCATGCATAAATTACTGAACATAAAAGCATAAGAAAACGAACCACTTGTACAAAAGCATCTTACATTGATCAAACGAGCTCTTGATGAAAAAAAAAAAAAAAGGTACTTAGAATTTACAGCTATTTTATATGAAACTACTGTGTAAAATTCTGTGGCAGTGAATTGTGGGATATTGATACACTATTTATAATAAAAAAAATAGTAGTTGAGTCATAGTATAATTGTGATGAAAAATCTGTTTATCACATTTGATAAAAATTGAATTTCTAATAAACCAACCACAAGATAACCTTATCACAACAAAAATGTGGTTGCAACTTGACTTTAAACAGAATTCTAAAAAAAAATATAAAATAATAATAATATTTATTCCCTCATCCATTCACAGGTGACTATCCATAAAATTCAAATTTCAATAAAATAACTCAACTAAATTACAATTTAAGGCAAAATCTTTCGACCTCGATAACTTGGGCCTAGCTTATCTAAATTAACTTTTTCTTGATCCTAATTTACATGATTAATTACAAGCTATCCAACGAGACTCATATTGATATACTTTTCGTCGCTTAAACAATATCTAAAAATTTAGTCCAAATTCGAGTTAATACATATATTACTTTAGTCCCTCAACTTTAAAAAAAATAAAATATGTTATGTAAACTAATTAAATTCTATTCTAAAATTTTCGGGGTGTTACAATCTCCCCTCCTTAAAAAAAAATTTGTCCACGAAATTTCTTCTGTTAGTTGAAAAGTTTTAAATACTTGATCATCGACATAATTATAATATATCATAACATAAATTAAGAAAATTCATAATCATGTTTCATACCTTGGGATCGATTGCGAAGTGATCGAGTAGTGAGCGCTTCGTGCCAAGGATTCTTCATCTCTTTACACGTTTAAGACTTTAAATTTTACATTGTCTGTAAACTTCTAATGTTTATGAAAATACTGCATTTTCCTTTTTCGTAATATCCAAAAATAAGATTTTCTCAAAAATGAAGTTTCAAATATATTTTTTTTTTGAAATGTATGAAATATTGTATTTCATCTCGTTAATTTGAATAACGCACAATCAAAAAGTTTCCAAATGAGGAGGGGGGTCACAACGGACCGTTTGATTCCCAAGCTCTTCTTAGACAGTCTTTTTGACAAAGCCTTTCATATTAAAATTACATGAATCAAGAAAACTCTTAACAATAAATCGAACATGAAATCTTTTAAAATGTGAATTTTTAGACTGGTAATTTTTTTTTTTTTTTTAAAGTCTATAGGAAAGTTTACCTTTGCTCTATTACCAAACTGTAACACCCTAATTTTTCAAACATATTGAGGTGTTACAAAACAATTCAATTTTCGCGAAAACGATAAAATAATATTCTTTAAATAAAAATAACTGGAATATCCATAATGAAAATATAATCACAATTAATAACTATATCGAACAAATAAAACTGACTAATAATTTTTTTTTTTTTAAAAAAAAGAAAAAACGAACTTAATATTTTATTTCTTCGATCACCCTGGCAGACCGCTGAACTATCCCGCCACAGCTTCAATCAACTCGAACTAGCCTGTAAAATTTTGTAAGAGTAAGTATTTTTAAAACACCCAGTAAAATACGTGCATTTTTCATACTCATTTATATGCAATAAAATAACACATTATTCCACTCTTCTCTTATGGAGTATATCAATGATCAGACGACACACTCATCTTAGGTCATCTTAAATCCCGTAGAATTTTTTATCTCTTAATAAAGAACCCGGAGGTCCACAGGCAATTCATGCATAAATTACTGAATATAACTGCATAAGAAAACGAACCACTTGCACAAAAGTATCTTACCTTGATTGATCAAACGAGCTTTTGATAAAAAAAAAAAAAAATGTATTTAGAATTTACAGCNAAAAAAAAAAAAAATGTATTTAGAATTTACAGCTGTTTTATATGAAAACTCCTATTGTGTAAAATTCTGTGGTAGTGAATTGTGGGACATTGACATACTATTCATAGTAAAAAAAAAATAGTAGTTGAATCATAGTATAATTGTGATGAAAAATCGTGTTTATCATATTTCATAAAAAATGAATTTCTAGTAAACCAACTACAAGGTGATAGGTGTACAAAATACTTATCACAAAAAAAAGATAGTTTCAAATGCAACTTGAATTTAAATAGAATTAATAATAATAATAATAATAATAATAATAATAATAATAATAATAATAATAATAATAATTCTCTCATCCGTTCACATGTGACTATCCATATTAAATTACAATTTAAGGCAAACTCTTTCGACCTTGATAACTTGTGTCTCGCTTATCCAAATTAAAATTTTCTTGATCCTAATTTACGTGATTAATTATGAGCTATCAAACGAGACCCATATTGATATATTTTTCGTCGCTTAAACAATATCTAAAAATTTAGGTCAAATTTGAAGTTAATATATATATATATCACTTTAGTCCCTCAACTTTAAAAAAATAAAATATGTCATGTAAACTAATTAAATTCTATTCTAAAAATTTTCGGAGTGTTACAAATATATTTTGCATATGACTTGAAAAAGATATGTTTAACGAATAAACTATGAGTTGAAACTTTAAGAGGGACTTGATAATGCATTTAACTCATTAAAGTAAGTTCACATTAGTGTGGTGCTTTTCTTGGTTCTAGTTCCTTTGGTTGGTTTTTACTCTCCATTCTCTCTTCACCATTGAATCCATCTGTTTCTGCATATGCATTTCCCATAATGTTGGCACGCATAAAGAGGGGAAAAGTTCACATGTTATATCATTGGTTTATTAGTTTGGGCTCTATTAAAATCATAGTAAATTTTTCTCTCTTCTTTTTAATCATATATATTTTTCAATAAAATAATATTACACACAAATCTAAAAATTTTCCTTCTTTTTTAACCACGCGTTATTAAAAAAAATCATTATTTTTAAGATAAATTTTCGCCAAATTTTGATTTTAATGGAGCCCATACAGGGGCTTATTCTTATTTAATCTCCCCTTTTCTCCATTCCTCGAGTATCAAGATATATGATCCACAAAAAAAGTTAGTGACAATGACGGGATTAGAAAAAGTTAGTGAAGTCAAAGTCAGGCCTATTGTTAATTACCAAAACCCCATCCACTATAAAACCACCCTCTCTTTTTATCTTATGTTTCTTGGTGTTAAAAATATCTTTGACATGTCCCTCAACGGTAAGGGTATGCAAAATTAATTTTTTTTACACGTGAACAATTTCATAAATGTGCAGTGGCAAGCGTTGAATGGTAAGATCTCAGACATTTATTTATTTATTTATATTTAGTTTCCAACATAAACAAATGAGTGCATACAAGAACTGATTCTGTCAAGGCCATCAGTTAATCAAAATAGATATTGTAAATCATATAGGGACCAAAATAAAAGTCTAATACCACAGATAAAAACTGGGTCGATATTAGTAAGACTAGACAAAGCATGCTGAGGTTTTACATAATTTTGAATACGTGCTTGTTGGGATAACTAAAAAACTGGGTTTTGATAAAAATGATTGATCAAAAAGTGTGTAGTATAATGTGTCATTAAAATTAATTATTGATGTAGAGACAAAATACCAACAAAAGTAGATTTATAGAATCACGAAGAACATTCAATAAATCAAGAATGCCAAGGGATCGATTACTATATATAGGGCTCAGAACACAGCATTGTAACCATCTGTACAATAATGAAACAGCCACGTTGATTACTATATATGATTTGTGGCAGTAGGTTTCTTTGGTTTTGTTGGTGGTGAGGAGTATGCTACTGGGGAGGCTTTGCTATGATTGTGTCCATTTGGTAGCCCAATTACAGTTTGGTCTCCATTTAGAATTCATTTCCCTTTTGCCCGTGTGTGTTTAAAGTAGAAGGGGAAATATATGATTATTAATTTGGTCTAAAATGTTGTCTAATTCTGCTTGGTACTCATTTAATTGATGTCTAATATAGCTTGTGCTTGTTCAACTAATGTCCAATTAGCCTTTTTGAAGATTGTGCTTTATATTTAACTTGTGGGATCTCGTTTTGATTGTGTTTGCTTTCTTATTTTTTTTCATGACAGGAAATGCACCAAGCTCAAATGCTCAATAAACCAAATGATCGCTACACAAATGGAAGCTTGATAAGTTAAATAAGTTGCATTTGTTACGCCTATATTGCTTTTATCGTTATTCTTCAACTGGAATACTAAATTGTATTTCTATTCATTACATACATTAATTACTTATTTCTTTAGTTGGAGGATTTGTTTTAATTAGTAATCATGTCCCAGATTCAAATCCTCTCATAAAAACTTCGCACAATTATGTATTTTTCTATGTAGTTTGGAACTTCAAAATTAAGGAATTGTAGGTATATTTACAATTTCTTGTATCGTTGTTCGTTATTTTATACATTAAAATTTGAACTTAAGCTTCTTTTTTTTTTTTTATTTTATTTTATTTTTAATATGTAGCAATAAACTTTGTACCAAGAAAATAAATAATATTATAATAACCAATATTTTTTTTTAAATTTTAAATTCAAATTGGGGACGAAAATTCGTCGCTGATTAGCGACGAACCATTTTTCTTCGTAATTAGTGACAGATGAAGTTGTTGCTAATATTGTCGTTAAATGATATCCGCCACTAATTATCAACTAGAAATTCGTTGCTAATTTATGGGTAATTAGCAACGGATTTTTATACTCGTCGTTAAATTACTCCACAAATAGCGACCAGATTAGCGACGAAAATTTTTTGTCGGTGAAACCTTTTACGAACGGAAATCATGGATTTAGAGACGAATTTTGCTGTCGCTGTAGCCACATTTTTTGGTAGTGCACAAAACCCAAACCCTAAGAGGAATGGACACACCACAGCTACTATAGTTGACACGAGATCAACACATTGATCTCTTCTTTCAAAACCTAGAAGTGAAGAATCACCCAGACTTCAAATGCTCATATTTTGCCTAAAAAACTATAAGTTTGAGAGACTACACACAGTAGAGAGAACCAACGGATAACAGGGAAGACGAACAGAGAAAACCTAGAAGCTTCTCACACAAACAGAATGAAAATCCACGCAAAGAGGGACCATTCAGCTGGTATATATACAAATCTCCATTATCGTATATCTAGCCGTTAATCTAATGGTCCAGAGCAGTATGCGTGGCCTCTCCTTGGGCTCGGGTTTGGACTTGAATTAAATATTTTGTTATCGGGCAATGGCCAACTAAAACATTTGGCAAGTGGGCTTAGCCCAAGTTTCATCATAGCCCCAAAAAGGATTGAATGCAATTGACAAGCATCACAACCCATCAATTGACTCTAACATCAACTTCTTAAATTAATCGTTAAAATTAATTGTTGATTTTAACATGCAAATAGATTTATAATTTTCTCAATATATACATGCAAACAGTGACATGAGAGAGATATGAAACAGAAAAAGAAAAATAGGTTACCATCCATTGTAGAGATAGTTTAGAGTAGATTCTTTTACTTTGAAGAATTGATTTTAATTTGTAGAAAATAAATAACTTGAGCTTGTGATTAAGGCGGGGAGAGCTGCGGGACGGGACGGGGCAGGGGTTTCCCGCCCTGAACCCACCCCGTTGTCATCACTATGAAGATAAGTTTACTCCAATAGACATTTCTATGAATGTTTTAGATAAAAATTAGGATTTGTGAGGGAAGTCAAAGCCTCACCACTATAACCTTTCCCATATAATCCTTTAATCTTTCTCTGAAACTCTTCATTTAGTTGGAATAGGCCTGAATTGGTATTCTTCCTCTGAGAACAGGCGACGAATCGCAGCCCAATGAGATATATTCTTAGTTGCGCTGACCTGATCTAGATGTGTAGACAAGGTCATGATTTTTTGCTGATACCCTTCAAGCTTTTAAGAATAGAAGAAACCCTAAATTTATGCAAACGAAAATGTCGACTAAACTCACAAAGTAAAATTATAAGGAAAATAGAGAACCCAAAAATAGAGATTTATCCAACACCAGGTATTAGCCATCGCGACGGATCCTTTTTCTTCATCGTCTTTGTCTTCTTCGTCCTCACCCAAGTGTACGTTGGAGTCATTAATGGCTGATACTGGGTTGAATGAATGAAGAAATCCAATTAAAGGGGATAAAATAGTTCACCACCCAAGCAAACACCGCGGGATACAGATTATCACCATCCAAAGGAGTCCGACAAGGGATACAGGGCTAGTATAACTTACCACTCTCGGAATCGACCTCGATTCTATGTTGTCATTTTCACCACGATAAGGGAATAGATCTAAAATATTGAAAGTATTGGAAACATTGTAGCTAGAAGATAGATCAATCTTGTATGCATTTTTTTCCAATTCGCTGGAGAACTTTGAAAGGCCCTTGGGATGAAGTTTACCATACTTTCCGTGAGGAAATCTTTCTTTTCGAAGATGAATCCAAACCAAATCACCCTCTTTGAACTCAACATGCTTGCGATGTTTGTTGGCAACTTTCATATACTTATCATTTTGCTTTTGTATCTTGTCTCGAACTTGTTCATGCATCTTCTTTATAAATTTGGCTCTT